>JADRCC010558714.1:0-10707 GCA_019843855.1 Hylomyscus alleni | reverse complement strand
TCACTTTCTTGAAATCACTTAAGTCATGAAGTGAAGTTGAAAAACGAAGTCATAGATGCAAGTTCAGGGTATCACCTATTGAACCGTATGAGTACTCATCGATGGATGATGACGTACACTTAGAAGAAGAAGGTAAAAGATGTATTGCCATTGGAAATTAAAAGAGTCTCAATCATGCACAGTCTTACAGGACTGTGCAAACTGAAAAGCATGGAAAAGTAATCATTTTCCTGGGCCTATTTTTTCCCACATCCTTCAAAATGGGAAGCAGTTGAAGATTTTGCAGCAACACAGCTCATTTTGTTCATGTCTATGTGTCCACTATACATCTGTATAAATGTGTTGGGGACTGATGCTTGCTCTACCTGTGATGTTGCTTGACCAATGGAACACAATAATAATTACTATTATTATTATTATTATTATTGTATAAACAGATATTTCAAAACTCCTGCTCATTGGAAATCATCTTTTTACATGTATCTAGTAATTTCAAAACAGTGACCCAATGAATAAACCCAGATGAATTTCCAGAATACATGTACCACAACCCCTCCAATACCTGGTAATCTTTATCTATAAAACTCTAGCACTTTTCCTGTCTACTGGAGCCACCTGTATGGGTTCAGAAAAACATCCTAAAAAGTTGCCTAGCTGAGGTTGACACTCAATGTTGACAAATTGTAGCTAAGGAGTGATTTCTGATTTAAGCGGTGATTCAGAAATTATCTTTTTCTATAAGGAGGAATGGTAAATACTTGAGGGTTTGTGAACCATAGAGTTTCTGTTATTATTGATCAGGTCTGTCACTGTAGCACACAGGTAAGAGCAGTCAATTATAACTTGGGAGGTATGTGTCCTGAGAAATTTACTTACAAAACAGATAGCACAAAGAATGAACAGGAAATATCTGAGTCTGGTCCTTGGACAAAAGTTTGTCAACACTTGTTTTAAGCCAATGATGGAAGTTAGAAAATCGGGTCCACCATTAGAGAGTTGCATTGTAAGTTAAATCAATCAATTATAATGGGTCACAAAAATAGCCCGTCATCTTTTACTGTAATCATTCCTGATTATTTTAGTGAACAACTGTAATAAATGCTTGATGTTTTGTACTATTATTTTGATTATAAGTGGCTATTTGAAACTTTGGTTATCATATAACAACCATATAAATCTGAATATGATTGCTGCCACATCCAGTATCACATCCCTGGTCCTTAGAAATGAAGTACCATGCATGCCTGTGCTCTCTGATACATATGGAAACACCAAAAACTAAAACAAAACCATAATTTTTTTCTTTAAATGGCCTAATTGCTGGGCTTTTTAAGAGATCAGTGGTTCCTGTAGGATGGTAAAGATCAGGTTTCCAATCCACAGCATTTATACACAATGAGCAGGTGTAGTAGTCAACACGCAGTCCCACCACTTGTTAGGCAGACCCTAGAGATCAAGGAAAAAAAAAAAAAGAATGACTAGCCAAAGTAGTCCAATCAGTGAGTTCTGGGTCTGATTGAGATACTTTGTCTTGATGAATAACTCAGAGAGTGATCAAGGAAGATACCAAGCCTCCACAATGCATGCTTTGATTATTCTCCCTAACACAAGAAAGCCTGCCTTGCCACATGCATTACAATCACCAAATGCACATGTGTGAAAAATTGTATTTGTTAAGATTAATTAAAACCCTGAAATAAACTAAATATTTGTAAGTATCCAACCATGTTGCGATGTCCATTATTAAATACAAAGCACCAAATTTGATCCTTAATATGATGAACTTCTTATAATCGTTTCTAAAAATATAGGAAAAGTGAGGAACATCATAAAGAGAATAGATCATATTAAGGACTGTGGTTAATAGAAAAGATTTCTGTGCCAATAAATATTAAATAAGGATAATTTTGACACAAATATGTCATCTTTAATATGCAGAATATATTTAAAGATAATGTTATTAAGTAAATGAAAGATTTAACTGTGATCATCAACTGGTAAACACGAAGATGTGGAGACTGAGCTGAGGTTGTGAAGAGCTGGAAGTATACAATGGAGCATAAAAAGTGCTTCTTGTCTGAAAGAATTACAGGGATGGAAATGGAGAAGAGCCTGAGGAAAAGAAGGTCCAGTAACAGGCCCAAAGTGAGATCCAGCTCAAGGGGAGGTCCCAAGGCCGGACACTATTACTGAGGCTATGGAGTGCTCACAAAATGGGACCTAGCATGACTGCACTCCAGAAGAGCCAACAAGCTGATAAAAGAATCAGATGCAGATATTTGCACCCACCAGTGGACAGAAGCAGCTGACACCTGTAGTTGAATTAGGGAAGGCTGAAAGAAGCTGAAGACAAGGGCAGTCCTGAAGGAGGACCAGCAGTCTCAATTAATCTGGGCCCCTGAGATCTCTCAAACACTGGGCCACCAAACAGGTAGCATACACCAACTGATCTGAGAACCCCAACACACATACAGTAGAGGACTGCTGGGTCTGTGTTCATTCAGAGATGATGCACATAACCTTCAAGAGATTGGAGGCCCCAGGGAGTTTAGAGGTCAGGTAGGGTGGGGAGTGGGGACATCCACGTGGAGACAGGGGGTGGGTAGGAGGTACGGATGGGTACAGGGAATAAAATATGGAGTATAAAAATTTAATTAATTAATTAAAAAGAAGAAAAGGGTAACTGACAATAAAAGAAAACTATAACACAAGCAAAGAATTGGTATGTGTTAAAGGTTAATTTTGCATTCTCAAATCCACTCTAGTTAAGTTACTTCTATAGCACATGGCTAAAAGAGATTCAAAAAATAAGGACAAGAATTATGATACTCTGGCTTATTAAGAATTTCAGTAGTATCTCTCAGTGTCACAACCAATGCTTGTGAAGTTGTGGCTATCTCCTTGACACAAAATCACTTCAGACAATTTAGCCAGAGCAATAAGACAACAAAAGGAGATCAAGGGGACACAAACTGATAAAGAATAAGTCAAGGTATCACTATTTGCATATGATATGATAGTATACAGAAGCAGCCCCAAAATTCTTCCAGAAATCTTCTACAGCTGATAAATAACTTCTGGAAAGTGGCTGGATAATATAATATAATAAAATTAAACTCAAATAAATCAGTAGCCTTCCTTTATACAAATGATAAATGGGCTGATAAAGAAATTAGGGAAACATTACCCTTCACAATAGTCACAAGTAATATAAAATATCTTGAGAATGGGATAAAGACTGGACTTTAAAAATAGATTAAAATAATAATCAATAATAATTGACGCTAATATTTATTAATAACAATGTGTAATAATTATTATATTTTTTAAAAAGAAGAAATTTAATGATTCTAAACTTTGAAGAAAGATTTTTGAACATCTTGGCTATCTATTCAAAAGTCAAGTACTCCATGTTGGCTGGTTATAGCAAGGTCAAATAGCTACGCATTTAAATGCCCTTAGGAAATTAAGAACTGTTCAAATAATAGTTTAGGCAAGAAGTATACAGGGTCAAGCATATGTGAACATGCGAACTTGTCTGGGCTGGTAAATATATTTCCCTTGCCTTGAAGGATTGTAGTTGGCATCATTCTACCCCTTTCAAGAAGAAAAGTCCTAATTCCAAGGAGAGTGTCACGATCTTCCTTAAATTGCTTCTTTCCTGCTTATAGGACTATAAACTATGTACAGTTAAGCAATGTGATTTCAGCATTGTTTATCCATGCATAGCTCTCAGAGTGCTGTCTTGTAGAAAGGCCAAGATGTGCAGTCTCCTGAAAGATAACTTCCCGGGACTTCTAAAACACCATCAAACAAATGGTCTCAGGCTGAGTTTTACACAAAGTTATTTACAAGTCTGCAAAAACTACCTGAAAACCACAAAACTAAGCATGTTTTGCAAAACTTACATATTAAAAAAGAATCTAGGCAACAACAAAAAGGTTTGATATTTTTAATTTATCTAGAGTTCAGTGACATTAAATCCATCACTTATATAAAATAGAAATTGCAATGAACAACGAGAAAACAGTTAGTACATGGAATGGAAGATCCATGTGCTAAATGTAGTTAGTAACACAGGAAAATATCAAGTATGATTTCTGTGGTTTTGAGTTCAAACAGTCATTCTTTATGTGAGTGTGGTACCTAGTCATACATATGTGAGTGAGAATTTGGTATATGCATCAGTGGGTATTCCTCCTGTAGATGAGTGAATGTTCTGTGTGTGCATGAATATTTTGTTTCAAATAGGAATGTCTTACACACATAAGAAGAGGGATTTTATAATTACATGCAAAATTTTATTCTTCCTTTCTCCAGTTATCTAGCTGCATTTAAAAGTGATTGCATAGATTCTTTTTCGACTTGAAAATCTTTTTATCCAACACAATATTCACCTTACATCAGATGAATAAAAATAGGATGCAGCAGCTGATGGATTCCAGGGCAATGGGCTCAACTCAAGGAAACACAATTTCAAAATTGTATTTTAAAGAGTTTGAAAGCAAAGTAAATGAGCCCTGTAGTAGATATTTTTGCTGCCTATAATTTTTTGCAAAGCAATTTTTATGTGTCAGAGATGGTCATAGCAGATACAGAGAAAATCTAATTTGAATAAGATGTAAAATGCAGAACTGCCACAGATAACCAAAATAAGAACATGTCCTCCATACTAACATGTTATTTGATCTTCCGTTCACAGGGAAGCATTTCAAGTGCAATAACGAGAGTTAAATCTACATTGAAGGTTTTCTTAGTATAGAAGGTTGTATTTCATGCATAATGAATACATCATAGAAGCATTCTTTTAAAGGTACAACTAGAATGTAAACTACCTTAGATCTTATAAAAAGTTGCATGAAATATATATTGTAAAATATTACTAAAGTTAATCAAATTTTTGATCTAATATTTTAAAAGACAAAACAAACATTAACAGTATTAAGCCATGAATTCTAGACCTATATTTAAATTTTTTAAATATGTACTAATTTTTGTTTTCTTTATTTACATTTCAAATGTCATCCCCTTTCCCAGTTTCCCCTCTGGAAACCCCATATCCCATCTCCCCTCCCTGTGCTTTTGTGAGAGTGTTCCTTCACTTAAAATATAAGTTTAAGAACACTATACATGTTTGCGGGCAGTACAATTTTATGTTGCCTTTTTTGAATAGTTATGGATATTATTGAGCACTAAATACATCCAAATGCATATTTCATAAAATTTCCAATCATTTAAATATAAAGAGCAACTTCCTCTAAGCCACCGGCTTTTCCTGGGAAGATAATGTTTCTGTGAACACAGCATTTCATAAAATAAATGAAGACAAAACCTGCACTGCCATCTGAGTTTTTCAAAAAGAGTAACTGCTACTCAGTACACATTGATTCAATGGTTTTAGTCTGGTTTTGTTTACAGTGTGTGAATTCTTCGAGTCTGTTTTCTAGGTACAGCTTGAAACATTATAGCTTAATGCACATGCCAAAACATCCATCCCTTTAAACCAGAAGACTCAAAGCTTTTATCATATTCAAGGTTTTGTGTAATAATCACAATCAATTTTACATTGCTTTCATATTCCTGGAGATATGTTCTGTGTCATTTACCATCACTGATCATCCTCCTGCATCTTGTTATAAAAGGAAAACTATTAGTTCAGTCTCTGTCAACATTTGCCTATTCCTTGTATTTCTCATAGATTAATATCCCTATGCTATATTCCATATGACTGGCATCATCTAAAGCCATACCAACTTTTTAGGTATAACATCTAGTTCTTTCATTAATTTGTGGAAAGGATATTTCATACCTTTCCTTTTCCTGTTGGAAATTGTGCACCTGTGAACATTT
Organism: Hylomyscus alleni; assembly: GCA_019843855.1. Classification (NCBI taxonomy): domain Eukaryota; kingdom Metazoa; phylum Chordata; class Mammalia; order Rodentia; family Muridae; genus Hylomyscus; species Hylomyscus alleni. The sequence goes on along the minus strand of JADRCC010558714.1, from coordinate 4,857 downwards.
ATGAACATTTTTGGTATAGATATGTTTTCACTTTTCCCAGAATAACTTAATGTTTTTGTATCCTATTTTTTTTCAAGTAACTTCCATTTTCTTACTCATTTAAGAAAATTTTTCCAACCAATAGCACTTCGTTTCTGTGAATTCTGAAAGGCATTATTTCTCGTGGCAGCTTTTGCTTTCTGCTTCATAAATCCTCTTGAGTATTTGGACTCACATAAGTAATGGTTTGCTTCCTGTTTCTCTGGGAGATCCTGCTTTTAAGAGTCAGTAAATTATGTAAACTGCTATTCAACCTAACATTTCTCTGGGAGCAGAAGTATTTCACTATTTAAAATTCTAGTACATGCTTAAGAGAACTGAGGGAATATGACGCCTCGTGTGCCTCCTCTGAAGTCGCTCTTGCTTAGCTTCTAATAAGCGTCATTCTCACATGGAGCATTCAATGGAAATGTTTCTGTCGCTCCTCTGTTTCAATTCAGTAGAAATGAAAAGTGCCTGATGTCACTGTCAAACACACTCAGGAAGGTTTGATGAGCAAGCCCGAAGGAAACACTGTCTTTTTCCTAGAATTGCTATGATAATTGGCACAATCTGTGTGCAGATGTTTTCTTTTAAAATTCAATTCTGGTGTTCCGAGATGGACGTCCCTTCCTCAGTCAGTGTACTCACCATGCAGTAGCACTGTACAGGGGACATCTGACATATGTGAAAGCTCAAGAATGTTCTTCGGAACAAAACATCCATATGGACAGGCCCTTCTATGGTTCTTCACTCTACTGAGTCTTGATGAGTTAATATCATCACTCTATAGGACATATTGAATTTTAAATATTTATTGATTAAATGAAGCAATGCTATTGCAAGAACAGGTCATGCAGGAAAATTGGTTAAGCATCATGACGGTAATTGGGACTTTGCACATCCCAAATTATATGAGGTATAGATTTTATAGGTATACAAATGGTTAGGGAAAAAAACATACAGATGAGAATTAACCCTTATTTTACTGAGGCTAAGTTAGTTCATTAATCTTAAATGGTAGAAAAAAAATTATGAGAAATTTTCTCATGTGAACTTTGAATGCACAGCATTATATTTTCAAGGTGATAAAATTCATAATGCCTAGTCCATCACAAAGTAGCTTAGTGAATTGGTTGGATATGGAAGTTGGCATTTTACAAAGAACTCTAAAGAGGGACTAATGCACCAACTTGCAACAGAAATGTGGATTCTGGCTCATGTGGGAGTCCAAGTGGTCCACATTTAATTCTTCCATAGCAGACATGATGGGAAATACTAATATATTGTCAACATTTAAACACCACCATTATTCTCATGCTGACATAATTTATTAAGATAATAGAATATGCTGGCTATTCTTATGTCAACTTGACACTCAAATTAGAGCTATCAGAAAGGAAGGAGCCTTAACTGAGAAATGTCTCAAGATCTAGCTTAAGGAATACTGATTTTTATAAAATTTATTTTTTATCCACTTTTTCAATCCAATATCATCCATTTTTCTCCTCCCAGTACCCTCTCAAACAAGTTCTTCCCCCATTCTACCTTCCCTTTCTTAAGAGTGGAAGCCCCTCTCCGAGTGCCAACACTACCACTACTGCCAACAACAACCCAACTTTCCCCAAGTCTCTCCCGGCACATCAAATCACTGGAGCACTAGGCTTATCCTCTCCCACTGAGGCCAGACAAGGTTGTCCATTTAGGGGCACAGGATCCACAGTCAGGCAGGCAACAGGCTCAGGAACAATCCCTGCTCCAGTTGTTGGTGGATACTCATGAATTCTAAGCTGCAGGGGGCTACAGGTCCATCTCCCTCTTTGGTTGGTGATTCAGTCTCTTGGCGCCCCTAAGATTCCAGGATAGTTGACTCTGTTGGTCTTTCTGTGGAGTCCTTATCCTCTTCAGGACCCTCAATCTTTCTTCCACCTCTTCTGTAAGACTCTAAGAGCTCACATACCAACAGGGCCTTTGACCCAAAAAGTGCCCTGCCTACAAGATGTGCATTGACAAAAATAGGGCTGAGACTGAGGGAATGTCAACCAATGACTGCCCCAAACTGAGATACATCCCATGGGAAAGAACCAATCTCTGACACTATTAAGGATACTCTCTTATACTTGCAAATGGGAACCTAGTATAATTGTCCTCTGAGAGGCTGCATCCAGGAACCAAGGTTTCCATCACAAGAAATCCAAAGGAAAAATTGTATATAAACTGTAGTTTATGGTTTAGGTAGATGAATGTACAATCAAAATGGTTATCTTTGCCTCTGTGGTTGATGGGAAATGAAAACATATATACTTGGTAGTATGCCCTGGATATGTGTGTCATTTGATGGTTAGCGTTAACAAGAACATGATGATAGCAGAAAGGATTTCTAAACATGATGCTGCCAAACGGGAACTCTTCCAGTCAAGGAGCAGGAAGGATTTGTTTGAACAGGTTTCATTTAAATTAACACGCATGTTTTTACTTATTCTGTATTTCAATAAGCATGCCTCTGACAAACTGAGACAATTGCAAATACAACCAATGAAGACCAAGACTCCAATCACTGACTTTCAAAATATTTTATCCTCAGTCATTTCATCCGGTGCTGAAGGGAAAATGAAGCTTGGTTTTCTATAACTTTCATCCTATCCTGAGATGCATTTTGAAAAAACAAAAAGTTACTGAATTTAAATTTTTAAAAATAATTCAAGCGAGCAGATTAACATCTCTTTATAGCACCATATATTTTCTGTCATTCCATTTTCTGAAATTCTTTTTTATCTCTGCATCTTTGGGAGCTAGTGAGTGATGGCGGGAAGGTAGGGTAATCCTAGAGGAACAGAGTGTAGATGTGTGCTGTGGTGAGCAAATAAGGCAGGGAGCATTGGGTAGGAGACACATATATATCCTGCATGGGTGCTTATGACTTACATCACAGTTCACAGAAAGACATGGGGTATATTATCACACCCATCACAGATGGTACAAGAATGAAGGAGAACACAGATTAAAGTGACTTTACTTATGTTAATGGTCACTAAAGTTACTTCAGTTACAATAAAATGCTCTTGGAGATATCAGGGAGGTATCTTTCTTTTGAAAATAACTTTAAAAAAATTTCTTAACTTTTTGAAGTTTCTTGAGTAGAAGAAACACTTTAATTGTACAAAGATACAATATGGGCTGAAGAAATCCAGCATCTGAGATATATTCTCTTCTCAGATAGTAAATTTTTATTTAAATTTGAAATTCCTTTTTTACTAAAACGAGACCTAATAGCATTTGATGTATTTGAAAAATCAGTGCTATCACATGCACACATGAAGTTTCTATAAATGATATTTATTGTATATATTTTAGTACATGTAAATAGGAACAACTACTAAAATTTTAAGCAAAATTGACATTATATTTGACATAATTTTAAGGCAGAGATGGAGTAATTTAATTGTTGGGATATACAGAAAGCTAGACAGCAGCACTACATAACTCTTCTTTCTTGAGATCACATAGAGGAATGGGATGGTTGTGAAAATTTCGTGTCCCAGAATACCAGGAAGTAACTACTGGTAGAACTAAAGTGTAGCTTGATAATAAAAAACAGGATGTGCAAAATATAGCCAGGATATGGCAAAGACAGAATTCCTTATGTAGGAGTGCATTTAATGCAGCCTAAGAGGAAAGAGTAAAGTCCTGAATGGAGACATTAAGATGGAAAAGAGTCTTATCACCTCAATGCGTGTGGAGTCCTGGGGCCACTGCTATTGTAGGGATTTTATTGTTGTTTTGTTGCTGCTGCTGCTGCTTGCCATTGTTGTTGTTGTTCTTTTTGTTGTTGTTGTTGTTGTTGTTGTGAGCCTAGCCTTTAACTGTTGAGCCATCTCTTCAGCCTTGATTTTAGGAGATTTTAATATAAGAGACTTGTTTGTAATTCAGGCTGCAAACATTCTCCAACATTTGACAACCTTTAGTTTTCTTTCTTCTTTTTCTTTCAAATGAAACCTAGTCACTTCACAGTGATGTGCAGTACAGGTTTGGTGATAACCTGGAACTTTCTGAATAACTGTTTATTATGGTTCCATCTGGGTAAGTAGTAACTATGGAGAGTAGATATCTAAAATGATCATTTTAAAAATTTCTATGGATGATCACAGTTTAAACATATGGAAAGGCTTTAATTCTATGGTGAAATTTCATCAGTTTCATTCTCATTTTCATTTTGAAATGTCATGAATTCAGCTCATTAACAGATACATGTCCTGAATACACAATTCACCATTTCCTCCCTCCCTTTGATGCCCTTAAGAATCACCTCTGGGGACAGTGCAAGAAGAGAATGTCTAATTTTCTCATTAAAGAGAACATAGGTGAAAATGATAATGGGTTCTCAACTGAGTATGCATAGCATTTCAATACAGCAAGGCATAGCCATTAAAATTACTGTAAAATATTCATTTGAGCAACCAACTTTTAGACATATTCATGGCATTGCCCTCTAGGTACTTCTGTGATCTACTATAAAATACTGTAGCAAATAAAGGATGTAATGTAAGTCCATAAAATCACTCTTTTAATGTCACACATCTGCCTAATTGAATAAACGGTACATGTATTGCACCTGGCATACGCCAGGAGAGTCAAGTATCCTCGTGGTAGATAGAACATTCCTACTTCTTTAAGAACAGGAAAGCATGCAGGGGAAAAGTAAATTATTTTAAACTTTAGAAGATATAAGTCAATCTTTAACTGTGGAGGAAAACTTTTCATATTGGAGTGATTTTCTTTAAAAATACATACTAGTTTGATCTAATAAGATTCTGCATAGAATATAGAAATTAACCAATT
>JADRCC010558713.1:0-16974 GCA_019843855.1 Hylomyscus alleni | reverse complement strand
ACCATCTGTACTACCATCTGTACTACCATCTGTATGACCATCTGTACGACCATTTGTACGACCATCTGTATGACCATCTGTACTACCATCTGCACGACCATCTGCACTACCATCTGTACGGCCATCTGTACTACCATCTGTACGGCCATCTGTACGGCCATCTGTACGGCCATCTGTACGACCATCTGTACGACCATCTGTACAACCATCTGTACGACCATCTGTACGACCATCTGTGCGACCATCTGTGCGACCATCTGTACGACCATCTGTACAGCCTGGAGCAAGGCCTTTCCCATTCCTTGACCTCACCTTATCAGCAGAGCTTTGGCTTTAAATTATCTCTAAAATCTTGCCAGCTCTGCAGTCAGTTGTGTGTGTGTGGTAGTGGTGGGGCTGTGTTTGCACGTGTGCACACTATCATAATTAACTCTCAGCCAAGAAGTGTTACTCTTGAGTTTCTGAGGTGTCCCTAGTCTCATTCCAACAAGACACATATCCACTAAACTTCATGGAAGCATGTCATTGTATTCTTGATTAATCATGGGTTAACATGGCACAGAGACTGACTTTCCCTGTCAAGAGGGTTGGAGTAGAGTCCTAATACATAGCCTGCCTGGTAAGGGCTAGGTCTAAATATGAATATTGAGCAAGTCATTCTATTTATATGAACTTGACTCATTTTTATCAGATTTCTAAGGCTTCCTACTAAAAGAATCAGAAAGCTCATAGATTCTAAAAATGCAAACAGGACAGCTCAGTTAGTTACTTATTGTTTACTGGAGTTGAAATGATCCTGGTGACATTTCTGAGAAGGCATAAAGTGTTACAATGAGCTGTAACAGAAACAATGGCCATATCAACAAGTACAGTGGTAGTGGTGGTGGCAGCTGGTATTTTAGAAGATATTTATTATAGCTAATGCTATATAAACCCCTGCTTATTTGATTCTTTCAGTTGAAAGATGAAGCCCTGAAACCTATTCTTAACTACTGATTATGAACCTTGGAGAGGGCAAAGTCCATTGAATAACTTTAGATTCATTTAATTCTTCATTCTAATAACAGAAATTTTTAGTTTTTTTAAAAAATATTTGTTTTTTGAGAATTTCACACAACATATTTTGATCATGTTTTTTTCCCTTCCCCAAATCCTCCCAGATTTCTCCCTACTTCTGTACCCAATCAATTTCATATTCTTTTTCACTCATAAAACAAAACAAAAAACAGAGAGCTGAAGAGGTATGTCAACAGTTAAGAGCAATGGCTGCTTTTACAGAGAACCCAGGTTCAATACCAACACCCAGAGCAGCTCACAAACCCTCTGTAATTCCAATTCTGCAGATCCACTGACTTATCCTGACCTCCTCAGACACTGGACACATATGTAGACACATGCAGGCAAGGCCATCATACACATAAAGTAAAAGTAAATAAATCTTAAACCCAAAACCAAACAAAGTACAGAAACATCTGGAGTCCTTTTTTTTTTTTTTTTTTGTTAGCTATTCCTGAGCACGGGGCCTGCCCTGGAGTGTGGTTGCTATTGGTTGATATAATCAGTATCACTCCACTGTAGAAAACTGATTTTTCCCTCTTTCATCAGTTACTAATTGCAAATAGCTTTTCAGATTCTTGGCCAGGAGCAGGACTTTGCGTCCACTTCCCCCATTTCCATGCTTAGATTTTGTCTGGTTCAAGTCTATGCAGGTCTTCTGCATGCTGTCTCTGCCAGTTCAGACTGCATCAGCCTTATTCTATCTGAAAATGCTCTTTCCTTAAAGTCATTCACTCCCTCTGCATCTGCTTTTGCATAGATCCCTAAGCCTAGCAATTGGTAGGCATTTTATAGGGAAGGGGAAATAGAATGTAACATTACAAAAGGATAAATTGAGACAGAAGGAATATGGGGAGGGGTAATAATGGAAATTTTAATATCTATTTCATAGGCTGTTGTATGTGCCAAACATCTTAAAGTATCACTAGGAGTCATCATAGTGTTTGCTTATCAACTGAAATGAAACTTTTTCTAGAAAGTTTATTAAAAGGTTAGAGTTGTCAATTCTGTGTTTCAGGTCATCTGAGATGGGTGGTCTTGGGTGAGTGCAGTTTGTCAATATTCTCATAGTTCCTCATCATTTGCAGAGTAGTGAATAAGATTTCAGATCTGAGGTTTATTTCGCCTGACACAGACACAGCAATACACCTCCTCTGCACTGGACCACTCTCAGCAGTCATTCCTTTATAGTAATCAGTCCAGTAAGGCTCAGGTTCATGAACCATATACCCTTCCTATGAATTATCAAGAATACTTCAGGGTCTGTTTATAAGACCATATGATACTTCTTTTTCCTTTTTGAAAAATTTGAACTCCAGCATTCCTAGAACCAAACACTGAAATTCAGCTTTTAGGCTTGCTATACTTCCATACATTATAATGGCCAAACAGTCCAGTTCTCTGGATTATCATTGTATAATCATTTCTACCAAATGTTACTCCTAATTCCTAGGAAATTTATCTGATCCTTTTCTTGTAAATTCTAGCCTTCTTTGTTTTATTATAACTTACAGATCATAATATGGTCATCCATATTAAGCCAGCCCATATTCATGTCAAATACATTGACCAATATCACCATTAACATTCTCTTAATCACCAAATTCAATTAGTTGATGAAATATGTAGAACTATTTCCTAGGACAAGCTGAATTGGTTTTGGTGTTCTCTAGTTGGATGTGAGGCTTGTTCCAAAGAGAGAACTCTGTGTCTGGTGCTATAAGCCCAGGCAATAACCCATGCCGAAGGAGGTCATAGACCCAAGGGACCTACTATTGTTGTTTAACCAGATTTATCAAACTGCTTCCAAACATCTATCTTTATTCCCACAGACAAAATAACTGTCACACTTCATCAGAGTTGCTTCTCTTTGTGCTGGACAACAGTCAATGTGGAAACTTGAGCCTATCCAAGATGTTATGGATTAGAGATAATTAAGGGCACAGCACTAAATAAGATATCCATTCAATCTCTTCTAAAGTTCAGGGAACATTTCAGATAAGCATTGAGGAATAATATAACAGCTGAAAACTAGGGAGGAGGGTCACAAAATGTCATCTTCTAGGCATTATACAACCATTGTAAACATGACCTCACAGGAACTGTGGCTACTTGTATTGGGTCTGCACAAGACTTGTCAACAAACATTCATGGATGTGAGTAGGTTTCATGAAATCATCCTCTTATTTCTAAACTACTTACTATTAGTATAATCTAGAAGAGGGAGAGTCATTGTTCTCAGTTGTGTACTCTGTGCTGAGCCCACCAGGCTCTAGTGAATAAACAGCACTACATCTATAGTCCCAGAAATAGCTTTGGTCAAACTCAGTATCTCACAAAACAACAAACAGGAATGTGAGAAACAGATTTGTAAGGAAGTAAGAAGGTAGACACGAATGGGAAGGGGATAAGAAAGGGAAGGTCATGAGAATCACTATGGATTATATACATGTATGAAATAGTTAAGGGTTAAATTAATTAATAAAATTTATAATATACAATGGTATTAGCATAGTGAACATAGACTGAGCTGCTAAAGATGCTAGCTTAATAGGTTTGTGACTCTATGTTGACATAGATGAACAACCATAGAATCTAGGACACTCTTTATCCATTCATCTATCATGTTCCACATAGTTCCCAGCTTTGGAGATGACCAGCTCTTCTGAGTCAGAGTCATCTTGTTGGCAGTGGAGCCTAGTCTTAGAACTCCTCTGGCTAACCTTGAATTCATTTCAAATCAGCCTTAGGAAGAAGATAAGCAAAGAAGTTGAATGTGAAAAAAGTGAAGAAGTCAGGGAGGCCAGGGAAAAGAAGGATTGGAAGAAAAGTGGGAAGCTAGTAGGAGAGAGATAAAATGGAGGTCCAGCAGAGAGGAAATGGAGGACAGCACACCCAGGAAAAACACTGCCTGACCTTTCAAGATGATAAATCTTTTCTGTGTTACCCCTGGTTTCCTTTCAGTTTGTCATTTAGCACACAGTAGAATAGATATCTTTTTACTCATGAATTTCCTCCATTGAGCTATGACATTTATTTTATCCTTACTCACAACAATTCATATAAATAATGCAACCATGCATTTTGAAAGAATAAACAGATGATGAAATGGATTCATAAATTAATGGAAAAACTCAGGGTGGCATATCTATATGCCTAGCATATCTACACAAAATTAGGCTCTCGGTTTTATATTGTAGTATTTCCTCAATGCAAGTCAGTGCCCTTTTCATGGACAGTTATAAGACAATTAAGACTCTGGGTTCTAGACTAATGCTTTGCACCTCAACTTACTCATAATTAAAATAGAAATAATATAACTTCATAAAACTGTTAAGGTAAAATAAAAATGTACAAAAATGATTAATAATGACATCTTGCATTAAATGCTACATAAAAATATTAGTTTTTTTCTTTTTTGTTAAATTTGCTATTATTTAAATGCACCTTATACATCAAACATATCAATAATATTGAGTATTTTGAGAATCAAATAATACATAAAAATTTGTTCAACTTTTATATCCACATCCTTTCATATTCTAAAAATATCATTAGTGAATATTTAATACTATCCATAACTGAGGATCCTATATCTAATGTTGAATACTAAGTTGTTTCAAAACATACAAAATATTTGATGACCTCTCTCTTTTTCAGTTCTATACAAGCTATTGTCATGCTCTCTCAGCATCACTACTTAAAGGCAGCACTTTCTGATCTTCTCTACGTCATGTCATAGGGCAGGGCTATGATAAAAAGAAATGAAATTTAGGAACCATTCAACACTGAATGCCATCTGACTCCTCTAGTTTATGAGGGCAAGGAAGATGAACAATTAGCAGAAAGAAAATGTTGTAGACAGCAAAAGCTGTATGCACTTCTAGGAATAGAAAAACAGAATTTAGTTTTGGGTTGGACTTTCAGGCATTTCATATAAAACAAACGAAGAAAACAACGATATCAGCTGTGTTTATGAACATAAGCTTGTTTGGGCTTTCACAAGACAGGGATTCAATCTGGTTCTCTCTAGAAACAATATTACAGACAAGCACGTGGTATACTGGAAAACAACTGATGCAGAAATCAGGAGGCTCTGTGTCTGTATTAATCTTAGTCTGGGCTCAGTTATTTGATTAAGTTGCCTCATTTCTTCAGATCTCAATTGCTTCTTTAAAATGGAACAAATAGATGCTGTTAATTATTGTGCCCCAGGTGTTGAGTTATGCACACTGGATATAACAGGGAACCAGGAATCTCTGTCTCACTATACCTTCATTTAAGCTGGACCACAAATACAATAGCAGAGAATAAGAGGGAGTGAAATCTAGTATATGGTATGTCAACTAGTGTTGTCATCTATAGGTCTTGTTTAGGCAAACATTGACATTTCACAGGTTTAGTTTCCTGTCATATTTAGAAGACACTACCATTGGACATCTTTGTCCTCTGGCTTTTTCTATCTTCTGTTATTTAACCCCTTAGTCTTATGCCTAGGGATTGTAATGTGCCTTCAAAGATGCATCAACTGGGGCTGGCCACCCCAAAAGTCACTTATTTTCTCCATCTTGACTGGTTGTAGATCTCTGTAATATCCTCCATCTGTTGCAAAAAAAAGAAGCTTTTTTGATTAAGATGAGAGGTACAATTATTTCTTTGTTTAGTATTCACTTGTCTTACTGTTCTAGCTAAGACTTCAAGCACTATATGGGTAGGGGTGGATAAACTTGAAAATCCTTGTTTTGCTTCTGATTTTAATGGAAATTCTTTGAGTTTAGCATTGTGTTGGCTATGGGTTTGTTGTACATTGCCCTTATCATGTTGAGATATGTCCCCTGTATCCCTAGATTCTCCAGAACTTTTATCACAGAGGGATGTTGGATTCTGTCAAATGCCCTTTCTACATATAATGTGATATTCACTTGGTTTCTTTGCTTGAGTCTAGTTATGTGGTGGATTCCATTTATTGATTTATGCATGTGGAATTGTTGCTACATTTCTGGGACAAAGCCAACTTAATCATGGTGGATAATCTTTTTCATGTGTTCCTGAATTCAGTTTGCAAATATTTTATTGAGAATTTTCAATCTATGCTCATTGGAAAGATCAGACTATAGTTTTCTTCGTGGCTATTGTTGGGTCTTTGTATGATTTGGTGCTGGGGTAACACTGTATTCATAGAATAGAATGAGAAAGTGCTCCTCTCTTTCCTGTTTTACAGAATGATCTGAGAAGTGTTTGGGTTAGATCTTCTCTGAAGGTCTAGTAGAATTCTGTGCTGAACTATTTGGCCATGAGCTTATTTAAGTTGGGAGATTATTAATTAGTGCTTGTATCTCATTGATGCTATGGATCTACTGAAATTAGTTATGTCATCTTGATTTACGTTGGGTGGGTCATGTGCATCTAGAGAGTCATCTGTTCTCTTAGTTTAATTTTAAGGTTAGTAGATAGCTGATTTTTAACATGTGTCCTTATGATTCTCTAGATTTCTCATTTCTCTTATACTTTGCTGTCCATTTCTAATTTTATTAATTTGGTTCTTCTCCCTTTTTCCTTTGGTTAACCTGGATAAAGGTTTGTCGATCTTGTTAATCTTTTCAAAGAACCAGCTTTTATTTCTGCTGCAACTGGACTGTACTTTTACCTCTTCTGGGCTCTCTTCAAGGACTCTGACACTGTCACATGGTACCAAATGTCACTTGCTCTTCAATCTTCAGCCTTGTCAATCTTAAGCTTTCAACTGCAACTGTGGTTGCACGTTCATCAACGGCCTCTCCTGGTGCCAAGACACAGCTCCTCTCTATTTCCCTTCATGCCTTCAAAAACCTGGAAGACTCTTGCACATTACCAACTTCAGTTGCCAGTAAAATGTACCTCCTTCGCCCCTTCTGGACCACAGCCTCCTTGTGCTTACCCGAGGAAACACTTCCCAGAAGATTCTGCCTCACTGATGCTGGTCTCTTCTTAATCACCACTGATTTCTCAGATCCAGCTAACCAGCATTGATTGTCCCAACAAAGCAAAGCAAAGGTTTCACTAATGGATGTTTACTTAGGGGTGGCTGGTGGTTGAGAATAAATAGATCATTTATGAGAGGAAAGATGGGGATAGAAGCTAAACGATTTAATGGAAACTTTGTGGGAAATAGGAAATGGAGCTAACATAGCATATTGACCAGATTCTTGCCAGGAAACTGACATTAGTGCAGTAAGCTTGAGAAAGTATTCACTAAAAAGTTAGACACTGAGATGGGTAAGAGGGCTCAGTGGGTAAAGGCACTTGCCACCAAGGCTGAGAACCTGAGTTCAGCCCCTGGGATCCACGTGATTGAGGGAGAGAACCGACTCCTGAAAGTTGTCCTCTGACAGTCACATGTGTGCTATGGCACAGGCATACCCATACCCATGCACATTAAAGTAAAACAAATTGAAATTAAAAATAAATGAGAAAAAGAATGTATTATGAAAGGAAATAAGAATTTGTGGACCAGGAACAGTAGGAAATCATTTGTACCTCTTAGTCTGAAGAAGTGAAGGGAGAAAGAATAGGTTCCCACCACACAGAGATACTTGTCTGCGTGGGACCACCTCTGTAATACGTAGGTGGGCAGTAAATGGATGCAGCCAACTTATAGTGACCCTGAAGAGGATGCTGGGGAAAAAAAATCTCTAGCTTTCTGCTTGTGTCTCCTAATGGCCAACCCCAAGTAGACAATAGGAATAAGGAAGCCCGAGTGCTGGTGATTGATATGTAGTTATAGAAGTCTGCCTTATGCTGTATATGCTTCTCTCATCCTGGACCGGGATTAAGAGTGATGGGGAAACAGATGACATTCAGAAAGAATGCACACATGAAAGAGGATGGACAAGTAGAAGGAGGAGATGAAACCAAAATGATCCTCAGGATAGCTTTCAAGGTATTCTTCAGCCCTTTTAGAGTCAAGCACATCACGACCCAAAGAATGACACAGCTTTCTTGAGGCAGCAGCCTTAGTTAGTTGTAATGTCAAGAAACAGGCCTGGGGCTGGAGAGATGGCTCAGCCGGTAAGAGCACTGACTACTCTTCCAAAGGTTCTGAGTTCAAATCCGAGCAACCACATGGTGGCTCTCAACCATCCATAATGAGATCTGATGCCCTCTTCTGGTGCGGCTGAAGACAGCTACAGTGTACTTATTTATAATAATAAATAAATCTTTAAAAAAAAAAAAAAAAAAGAAAAAAAGAAAAAAAAGAAACAGGCCTGACTAGCTAGAAAGCATTTTCTACCATACTGCTCCACATACTGTGATTTAGTTGAATTGCAGGGAAAGGGTACCTTAATGCTCATTTAAGCTTGGACAAGAAGGTGAAGCACTACCAGAACTTTCTTCGCTCAATGTGTAAATTTTTGCACACTGAAAAGCCAGGACTCAACAGGCTGTGAGAAAGGGTGAAGAAGATGAAAACAGAGACATGCTCTGCTCCGTTCCTGTTCCCCACAGTATGTTTGCTTTGATCTCAAGGCAGTACCTGGGTAACTAACACTGTTCCCTAGTCCTTCTGGTTTGGGTAGGAAGGGTAGAGAGGACATGGCAGACCTTGACCAGAGTCTTCAGGGACCTGTCTTCCTTGCCAAATGGTATTCATTCCACCAACACGAACTACAAAGCTGAGAATGTGGGCAGAGCCCAGGAAGTACCGGTGATAGCTAGATTAGCATCCCCAGGTGGGTGGGATCTAGAGACCTAACATCTCTTGATCAATTTAAAATGCCTTTACAGACTCTTCCCAATCCCTAATGCATAATTAAGAGAATTAAAGCAAGCATCAAAGCTGCCGGCACATGTGAATGCTACGCAAAGGCCAGTGCTGCTGTTTTCCTGCCCCTCTAGTCCTGCTCCTTTGCTTTAAACACTGCTTTCACGTCCCAAACGTACAACTTCTGACATCAGACTCTGGTCATGTAAGATGGTAGTGGCTTTTCTACAGCAAATCACAATTGTTATAAACTCTGTCAATGTTGTTTTGGTTGTATTGCGCCTTGGTTGGGCTTATGTGACCCGAGGTCACCCTTCTGAGAACACCACAGTATTCTGGATTATGACTTCCCCCATCTTTGAATAAACATGGAAAGCTTTCTTTACCTCTTGGTCCAGTGCTTGTTTGCCATCTGGTGCCTGGTTTGCCTACATCTGCATTTACTTAAGGACTTTATGCGAAGGCCGGGTTTACATATGGGAAGAAGGGGAGGGCTTTACTGATTTCTTCCATATGTTCATTTATTCAGATATTATGATTTCTGTAATCTCACCAATGTCGAGTCCTTCAGACAATCCTTACACTGTTCCTTGGGGACCAGCTTCTTTGTGTGTTCAGCTGGGAGTTTCTCTGGGAACATTTTTTTTTTTTTACTGCCATTACCTTTAGTGTAGCTCAGCATGGCTTCTAGATGAGAACCAAAATTAATGTTCTAAAAGAGGTGGGTTTTTTTCCTTACAGAGAGGGCTAATCTACTTTGAAAGGATCTGTGGAAAGAAGCAGGAAACCCCAGAGCTGGCTCCTCTCCTCAGCTGTAAATGCTCTGAATTAGGTATGTGTTTAGACCCTCCCCACGCCTGCTGTCCTCATCTCTCTTTGTTCTGGGACTCAGATCAATGCTTTAAGTCCTGGGATAGGCTTTCCCTATCTTCAGTTCTTGAACACAGGCACGTGAAGGGTAGATGTCCTAGGGGAATCTCACGCCGTGCATCTCGTGATACAGGAACAATACAGGATGAGTTGTACTTCCTGTTTTTACAAAGCCATTTCAATTCCTTCCCTACAATCCATCCAGGTCTGAGCTGAGTGTGGAGGCAAGAACTCTGGGGAGACCTGCTTTGAGACTTGCCTATTGGACCAGCCTAGGCAGGTTTTAAAATTTTTCTAGGCCTTGCTTTCTCTAAAGTTGGAGGAAGGTTTGCCTGGTAAGGATGGAGGGAATATCAGTATTGCTGTGCATAAAGCAAGCATCCACAAATGCTGGCCTCTCCGTACCATGGAGTCAGCTGGGGAAATGCCATAATGCTAAGGATGCCTTGCTGGAGAGAGCTGACATGCTCACAGATGGCCAGGAGATTGCCCGCTGCAAATGCTGGGACTTCAGCTTTTAGCTGTAGATCCTTCTCAGAAGCGGAGGAGAGCTGAGCAGCATTCAGTGGAGCCCAGATGTCAGCCAACGAAGGAGAATGGCTTAACTCTTACCTCAGTTGGGCTGATAAGTGGAAAAAAATCTCTCTGGAATCCAGGGCCTTTGTGCAGAAGGTAGTGGTATGTGCATGCGTGTTCGAGTGCATGTGTATATGTGTGTGTGTGTAAACGTCATCAAATTACTTTAAAAGGTTCTTTACACTGCCCCTGCACATGAGATATTAAAACTCAGAACAGCAATGGATTCTTTAAGGAATGTGTTGGGATATGGTTAGGCTATTTGACTTAGTTTATATACAAAGGACATATTAGTCTGCTAAGTTACCATGAAGTCTGTCAGGTAAGAATTGTTCCTATGACCAGCCTTCTTGTCTACTCTGCTTGGAAGTTTGAGGGAGAACAGCATAGCAGAGGTGAGCCCATAGCTGTCTCTTGAGACCCTTTCTGTCCCCATAGAAAAGTAACCCACATCAGGTGGAGAAATGGAAATCCCCTAGGGGCTGTTATGAGGCTCTGAGAATCCAGAGGAGGACTGTGGCATTGCTGGGTCTCAGATGTTTCCTACTGTCTGTGTCGGTATGTCCATGGTCCTCGTGGATATCATGCCTGGACTGAGATTTCAAGGATGCACAGGCACTAACAGATGATGTTGGAGAGCATGTATCTATCCAAGGAGGAAACAGACTGAGGTTGAAGGGTATGGGCTGAAGTAACACCTGATGAGTGAGAAAGGCACTGCTTAGGGCAGCTAGGGTGAGAGCAGTGTCAGGGAGACAGTGCCCTGAGGGAGACAGGGATGCACTCTCGGGACCTGACATCTCCCAGGAGCTCCAAGAAGCCACAGCTGCTGCCCTCCGGTGCCCTGGAATGTTCAGCATGGTGGGTATAGAGGTGCAGTATAGAGGTGCAGGCGGGAATGAGGTATTTATTATAATATGCAGACATGAGAGGAATGCTGAAGGCTGACCACAGGCTCTGGGGATGGATCAAAAGCAGAGATTAGAAAGAGACAGAAGCCATCAGAGATACCGGACTCCCTCCGAGGTTTTTGGTCTTTGGTTCACAAACTGCTTAGGAAGAGCATTGAGAATCTGAACAGCACAGCAGAGGTGACTCCACAGCTGTCTCCTGAGACCCTTTCTTCCCCCCCTCCCCCAGGAGAGCAACCCACACCAGGTGGAATGATGGAATTCCTCTACTCCCAAGGGGCTGCTCCTGGGTCCTGAGAATCCAGAAGCTATTTGCACGGTCCTGCCTTCACCTTACAGGAAGATCGAGAGAAGTAATTCTGCTAGTTCTGTAACTGCAAAGCTCATGTCAGCTCGTCATGTGAATCAGGCCCAGTTATTTAGGAAGAGGTGACTCTGTCCTTGGAGGTGCTACAGGACCTGGCACTTACACCTGAGATGTGATTTTTCTTCCTCTTTCTTTTTAAAGCAGCAGACAGCCAGAAAGTTTAAATGTCACCTCTGGGTACCCAATACAGCGTCTCAGCTTCACACATTTCCCTTGAGGGCATCTTTCAGTTTCTTGAGGTGGGAAGAGGAACACAAAAACATACTCAGAAAGACATTGAGGCATGGAAAAATACTAAGCTCTCATACACAGAAACTATGGCAGTTGGGAACCATTAAAGCCTTTTTTCTGGGGGTGGTGTAGTAATCCAGGCTTTGGACGGGGCATTCAGGGAGAACACAAACACAGCAGGTTTACAAGGCTGGAGTGGTGAAATGGGGGCGGGCAAGATGTAGGTGGTTTTGGAGAAATCCAGACTAAACTCAGGATTCAGTTCCAGCAGAGAAATCCTGGTGAAGAAGGGACTAAACAAAGGCTGAGCTGGAGTGACAACCAGGTGTGAGGCAGGCTACACCTGAGCCCTCTGGCTTACAGGATGAATCTGTTACTTTCCTTAAAGTTCATGGGAGAAACTGAATGAGGCTGTGTTTATAGACACACCTTGCCCCATCCCCTGGCTTCTCTGCTTTGGTAGGGAAAATACTGCAGTCTGGACATGGGTGACAGTGGCTTGCCAGTGAGCTAGCTAGACTCTATATCTTCCTCTTTGGCTTGCCCCCTTTCCCATTAGTTATTTCATTTGGCTGAACGCAGAGGACATGGTGTTGCAGGGTGCACCCTGCTCAGATGGTCTCCCCTGTGGCCAGAGTTTCTAATCTGTCTTCAAGGCTCCCTCCCTGTCCTCCCCACAGGGCTCCAGACTCCTTACTGCCTGCCTGCTGAGAGGCAGCAGCTGTTGGCATGGAGAGCAACTCCCAGCTGTTCACCCAAATTCTCTCACAAGCCTTGCTGAGTGTCAATGCTTTTAATTAGGTAAAATCGGATGGGGGCAGGCGAACAGAGGAGCAAGAAAGGCCTAATTTTAGCTGGAGACAAGAGGACTTTCCCCGAAATACACTGATCTCGAAATACTTAGCTAAGTGCATATGCGCACACAGGGAGAGGATTTAAAGAGCCACAGAAGTAAAATTTAAACGCCTAATGGGAGCAACCCCACCTCCCTGAACAACTGGACGGAAGAGAAGTGAAGACAGGCTGCCCCCTCATTCTGGACCAGGCGCTGTGCCAGATGTTTTATGTGTAGTGACTCAACCTTGCATGCAGCAATCCCTTCCTTCTCACCGGAGGATGGTTTGGGGCTCACCATTTCCCTCTGCAGATGGAGAAACTGAGGCTCCAGAAGTTTAAACCCCTCTCACTTCCCATGTCTAATAAGAGGAAAATAGGACATCAAGCCTTTTATATTCTTAAAGGAATTATGTAGGAATGGACTCTAGCTGTCCCATGGTTGGTCATTTTTCCGAACTGAAATCCCTCCTATACATTCCATGATATGCTGGAGGAGCAAAGAGACTGTCAGGAACAATTTTCAGGAAGATTCCTGCATGGGAGAATGTCTTTCTGTCTCACTCCAGCAAACACCGTTTCTGTCTGTATCCAAAGAGGATGGATGCACTGCTTGGCTCAGGCATCTGGACTGGGTAACTGTCCTTGGTCTCTCCTTCAGGGTAGACTCTGGACTCCCTCAGAGTACAACCCACCTGGTAGGGATGTGTCACATTGACTTCCTTCATCTTGGCTCAGGCCTAAGATGCCTCTTCCCTGGGAAGCTCCCAGTGAGGTTTTCCATGCACATCTGGAAGCCTTCCACAATGGGCTTTTGAAGCAGCCTGCAGCATTCCCGGAAAGCCTGGCTCACTGAGCTGAGGTTTCAAGAGAAGCCCACATTTATTTTTCTTTCCCGCCTTCTTTGAGGAAACTTCTCCCCCCTCCCCACCCCACCCAGTAGCTTTTCGGGCATTTGCAAAGCAGCTCTGATTTTTATCTTACTACTTTAGGGGCTCAGCTCTCTGTGACAAGGGAACAATGACAGCACAGTCCCAGTGGGGCTTGGAATAATGAAGGAGGATCATTGTGTGTTGGGCTCCTTAGGACCCTTTGAGCCCTGCCTGACTCATCTTCACAGCAGAGAAAATGACTTACTCCACTGCTCAGCACCGGTGACATTTTGCCCACTCAAAGAAAGGATCTAAGACTGGGTCTTCTGATAGGAAATGAGTTCTCAGGAGGGAGCTGAAGGAAATCACTTTCTACAAAGTGACTCATAGCTTAGCAGGCCTGTGGGGCCCCTTCTCAAGGTCACTCCACGTCCCGTGAGCTAAAAGCTGCTCATTCTATGCAACTTAGCTCTCACAAGACTCCTTTCTGAGATGCTTTACCACCCTGTCAATTGCATTAGTTTTTGTGTCCTTAACCTTTCAATGTCTCCTTACTTTTATTCATAGTGTGATATTTCTGTTTTAAGGGGATGTACAGCCTACAAACCCCCCCCCCCCGTAGTAACTACAGATATGTTTCTGTTTTGATTGAACCTCCATACCAATGATAGTGCCCAGCTTATCAGTGTGCTCAATGAATGCCCGTGCATCAATGACCACATGACCAATATTACTCAGTCCCTACTCTGAGTCATACAGCCATGGCTATAACAGACACGGGGCCTACTTCCGGAAGTTTACATTGCAGCAGGGAAATCCTGAAACCCATTCGGAAGTGCATACCTTCAAATAAGGGTAGTTAGGACAATAGTAAAGTAATTGAGTAGCTGGGCGTGGTGGCGCATGCCTTTAGTCCCAGCATTTGGGAGGCAGAGGCAGGCAGATCTCTGAGTTTGAAGCCAGCCTGGTCTACAAAATGAGTTCTAGGACTGCCAGGGCTACAGAGAGAAACCCTGTCTCAAAAACCAAAACCAAAACCACCACCTCCCAAAGAAATACAGCAAAAAGAGGCTCCTGATTGCAGTTCCAACACATGGGATCCAGACAACAGGGGAAGCCGGCACACTACCAACCACAGACTCTTGAGTTGAATTAGGTAGAAAACTGAGCTTAGAGTGCAAACTTGGACCCTAAAACTTAGAGACAGAAAAATCCAGTCACAGCTAGAGCTGGCCAGAACTAGCAGCGACGTTTTGGTGACAGTCTGAAGTGCTGGGGACTGAGTATGGAAGAGTGAGAGAAACTTCTGATGGCCACAACCTAGGTGGGGGAAGGGCATGCTTTCGTGGGTTTACCCCTGTGATCCTATCAGTTTCTCACTGTGAAAGCCAAGAATGGCCTGTCACAGTTCTGACAGAGTGAGAGAAAGAGGCAGCATCAGGAGTAAACCATGGAGTTGCCCAGGACAAGACCTCTCAGCACACTTTTGGGAAGCTTTATCTAGCTACAAACATGAATTCTACTTTGGCTTTAGCCCCCTTTAGTTATTACAGTGGAAGCGTGTGTATGCAGAGGGACCGAAGCCCGTATGAGAACTTAGATTTACGTGTGTGTGTGTGTGTGTGTGTGTGTGTGTGAAGACCAATGGTCAATCTTGGATGCTGTTCCTCAGGAGGTATCCACTTTGTTTTCTATACATGACCTGAGACTTTCCAATATCTACCTGCCTTTGTCTCCACAAAGCCCCGGCTTTATAAGCATATATACCATGTCTGGATTTTTTTTTTTAATTGTGGGTTCTGTGTGCTTTCAAGGCATACACATTATTGACTAAGCTATGTTCCTGTCCCCAATCAAAATATTATAGAATGGCTTTCTTTCTTCTCACTATTTTCCCAATAATCCAATGGGATTCTAATTTAGTGATGTATCATGGCTCACAGCATAGAAAAACACTAACTATAAATGGATGAATTCTTAGGAAATCTAAGACTAGAGGAAAGATGAACACAGGACAATGGGTAAACTTGAAGTCTCTGGCACCTACAAGGAGACCAGACATTAAACAAAAAGCGAAATGATATATATGAAACCAAAGTCCATTACATGCAAATTTTTAGAACAAATTTAAAGTTTAAAAATGAAGTGTTATGGTAATCTTTCTGGAATAGTTATTGCCACATTAGTATGTATGGAGGGAGATGTCACCCCTGGATACAGGCTTCACTGCTAGGTCCAGTGTGTATTCTCATTTCTATTCTAAACCTACAAGGTAGGGCAGGCAAGCAAGCAAGCAAGATTTAACAGAAGTATATGTGGCAGTCAGCAGGTGGTTAAGGGCAAAGACCCGTCATTTCAGCTAGTTCTTATATTTTGTCCCAAGTAGTAAATCAAATTCAGCAAATAAGCAGAGTAAGCATTGATTTAAGTAAGTCAATAATTAAGTCAGTTAATCAATATCTAATAATTGGTCTTTTCCAATTCTACTTCTAAAGCAATGCTAACACTGTATGATAGATGTGGGAGGAGGCTTGTGGGAGGATGGACCAGAAAGCTCTTCCTCATGTAACTGAGCTCCACGTGAGTGACAGGGGCTAGGTGGAGCGAGATGTGGAAGTGTCGCACACACTGAAAAGGTTAGGGCAGTTGTTAGCAATTGCTTTTTAAGTATGCTGACCATTCTAAGAAAGGAGATGACATGGGATCTCCCTAAATACGCACTGAGAACTAGAAGCAGCAGAAGAGAAAAGAGAAGAAATGAAGAATAAGTGCAGGAAGGAATGCTTGTAGTCTCTGCTGCTGTAGGACCCTGGCCAAGGACTGATTGGGCCAAGAAATCAGATTGAGACCCATGGGACAACACAACCTCATTATCTCTGAAGACAAACAAACAAAAGATTGTGTTGATTAAGAATAAAAATTGTGGGTTTGATGGCGCACACCTGTAATTCCTATACTCTATCAGGCAAGGCAGGAAGACTGTAAATTTGAGGGCAGCTTGGGGGGACACAAGAAGACCCCATTTCATAAAGGGTGGCAAGATATGAATACATACAGCAAATGTACAGCGAAGAGTTACTACAGGTACATATGTATCCATCTGTATCGGTAATCACTTTAAACATTAACGGGGGCCCTGTCTGTCTAAGAGAGGTTGGTCTCTTCAGGTTCCAGGTCACCCGCATTGAGCCCTGGGAGCCTATCAAATCCTAGGTCTCTGGAACTTTCTAGACATTTTCCCTGCCCCCCACACCCCTACTCCAAAGTTGCATATTTCCATTCATTCTACTGGCCCTCTGAGCTTCTCTTCTGTCCCCCCATACTTGATCCTGTCCCCCTTTTCTCCATCCCTGCCTCCCTGGATCCCTAAAGAAGAGTTAGGAGAAGGACTGAAGGAGCTGAATGGGATTACAACTCATAGGAAGACCAACAGTATCAATTAACACAGACCCTGGAAGCTCTCAGAGACTAAGCCACCAATCAAGAGGCATACATGGGTTGGTCCATGGCCCCCCC
>JADRCC010558709.1:0-13495 GCA_019843855.1 Hylomyscus alleni | reverse complement strand
GGTCCTCTGCAAAATCAGCAAATGTTCTTGACCTCTGAGCCATCTCTCTAGTCCCACTGAGCAAGGGTGTCTTAAGTAAAACTGACAATTTAAAAACTAAGAAAACGGTGGAAGCTGGGGTGCTCTGATGTCACTGCCTTAACTCCAGCTAAGGAGCCCGATCTTGCTCAACATCATTTCGGTTATCAGCATCATGTCAGCCTGATGGGAATGCAGTAGCCTCTTAGAATTATTATGAATATAAGCCAGGCAATGGTTGTGCACACCTTTAATCCCAGCACTTGGGAGGCAGAGGCAGGTGGATTTCTGAGTTCGAGGCCAGCCTGGTCTACAGAGTGAGTTCCAAGACAGCCAGGGCTACACAGAGAAATCCTGTCTCAAAAAAACAAACAAACAAACAAAAAACCCCAACAACAAAAAAAAAAGAATTATTATGAATATAGATTTGAGCTTGGGGACCTTTTAAAGGAGAACTGGGGATATTCAAGTATCCCTCAGTCAGCTTAAAAAATCTTTGAGTTCACAACTTTAATGAGTCGTGGCTGAACTGTTTAGAGCAATCTATTTCTTGGACTCTCATTTTTGCATATAGAGTACATGCTTCTGCTTCATTGTATTTGGCCTTTAAACCAAATTCTTAAAACTTTATTTTATAGGTTAACTGACTTTGAGTTGTTATAAATACTGAAAATCACAAAACTCACCTAAAGCTCTTATTCCTATTTTTTTTCTATACACTTTCTTCTCTCCTCAGCTCACCCCCTTTACTTTTATCTGAGGGCTGCTATGATGGCCAGTGTATTGGGGTACACACACGGTAGTGAGGCTTAAGACTCATGCCCCTGAGCCACAGAGATGCTTCTGACTATTGCCAGGAAGCTGTGGGAGGATCCATTGAGGAATGTGGAAACTTCAGCTTGTTCCCAAGGGTGATGTTCTCTAGGGAGAAGTGCACATCACCTTAGTACACGGTACTGCCTCCCCATCTCCTGTTAAAAGCAAGACTCAAGCCAGGCAGTGGTAGCGCACACCTTTAATCCCAGCACTTGGAAGGCAGAGGCAGAGGCAGGTGGATTTCTGAGTTCAGTGCCAGCCTGGTCTACAGAGTGAGTTCCAGGACAGCCAGGGCTATACAGACAAACCCTGTCTTGAAAAGCAAAAAAAAAAAAAAAAAAAAAGCAAGACCCAGTTTTAGTGTTTCTCAGTCTGCCTTCTGGGAGCTGCTAAATTCAAGGTGACAGATGCAGAGTGAAGCAGAAATGATGCTCTCCAGAGCTCTGTGCCTTTCTTCTTAAGTCCTGGATGTGTAACACAGGAGTATCTAGTGTCTCCTCCCTACATTTAGGTGGGGCCATGTCTAATATAGTTATTAAAACTTTATTCCCACTTTTGAATTCGACTTGTTCTTTCTAAGCACAGCCTTTCACACCAACTCTTATTAACTTTGTATTTAAAACAAATTTCTTGTTTTGCTCTTTTATGGACATGTGGCAAAGAAAATAAGAATATAATTGCAATGATAAAACTTCTATCGAGGCTATAGTGCCATGTGTGCTGGTATTATTTTAAGCAGCTAAATATAAGAGTACTGGTTGATCATGGGAAACAAAACTTTCAAGTAGGAACCTAAAGAATGTCACACTGGGGAGCCTGGGTTAGATGGAAGAGCGTTTCCGTCAGCCTAATGGAAAAATATGACAAGTTATCATGTGTACTGTGAAAGAAATGAGAGGATTCACATTGAAAACCAGAGAAAATCCATCAGTCACACTGTCTGTCTCTACAAGTTTGGTCTCAGAAGCAGAGAGGCAGAGTGGAACCTGGACAGACAGTGCATCCGCTCCTAAGCCTGGCTTCCTAATCAGACTGTCTTCGTCAGATACGCTTTCCCCTGCCATTAGTAATCTTAAGAGAAACTACACCTGAGAATGTCTGTGTGGCTCACTCCTAACAGCCAGGCTATGTCAGCTTGTCTGCCTGGCCCGCCTTAGCCTGCCTGCACCTTCTTTGTACTTACGTCTCAGCTGCCTTTTCCTTTATTTCTGTCTAATTTGGAAGCCTCATCTGATAGCTCTTGGAGGAATGGTTTCACTTTGGGAATTTTTCTTTTGGGAATAGAGGGCTTTTTTTTTTTTTCATCTGCCCTGGAGTGAAGACAGGGAAGCAGATGTATATTCTGGCTCTGGTCTGGGCTCGTTCTAGGCCTGTGTGACAGTTGGAACTTCTGCTTTGAGTCCTCAGCTTGCTTATTTTTATGTGGCGTAGCTGGACCGTCCTCAGATGGTTCCCCTATCTTTTCTATCCTGTTTCGATGTTTTCTGGGATTTTCTTTTTCACGGAGGGACTATACTCTCAAGGGAGCCAGCTTGCTGTTTAGAGCCCCCTCCTCACAAGACGAGCTCAGGCGTGGCCCTTGAACCTCTCCCAATTTAGGGGCTCCTTCAGTGGAATGAGGAGCTCGGGGTCTAATATAAAGATTTTCTGTGGAATGATCCTGTTTTTTTTTCTCTTCTTTGTGTGTGGAAGCTCTGTGACTGGACTGTTGGTCACCTGACTGACTTAGATGTTCCTTTCAGGGGAAGTATCAGCCCTTGGATCAGGTCGTAGTGGATGACACATTTCCAGATTGCACCCTGCTGCTGAGATTTCCTGAACTAGAAAAGTCACTTCGGCATGTGACAGAGGAAAAAGGTATGGTGTACAAGCCTTTGAAATCAGGCTGTGATCATGCGGATCTGTGAGGTCTTCAATAGGGCGAGTTAAGGGATGGAGGCTATTCTGGAGAAGCTAGGGTGGTTAGCCTATGTCAGCTTGGAAGAGCAGGGGAGCCTGAGCTTGGGGGTGGAGCTAAAGGGGAGCAGCTGTTTTGGTGTAGAACCATCTGCATCTGGTGATATAGTGGTGTTTGCGTGAGGGTGAGAGTCAAGAATGACTCTGGGCTTGAGCCTCAGCCTAGCCCAGGAGACATACACCAGGAGCATCCAGGAGACAGAATATGGACTAGAGGAGCAGGCTGAGGGGATAGTGATAGGTCCTAGTCACAGGTGTTCTGAAAGTAGGAAATGAGCGATTTGCATGCCGGTGTATGTAATGACGGGCTTCATAAAGACATTTCCATTCAAGTGTCTCATGCTCTTTGAGACTTCAAGCACTGTATTGAGTAAGAATGGAGAGAGTAGACACCCTTACCTCATTCCCAGTTTTAGAGGAAATATTTGAGGTTACTCCATTTAGTGTAATACTGGCTGTTATCTTCCTTGCGTGATCAAATATATTCCTTTTCTAGATTCTTCTTTATTCTTCATAAAAAGATGTTGGCTTTGTCAGAGGCCACTTCTACGTCTGTTGAGACGATCATGTGGTTTCTCTTCTTGTGGCTGTTTATATGTTGGTATTAGACTTACTGATTTGCATATGTTTAATAAAGCTTATATGTGGACTGAAGCTAACTTGGTCATGAAGAGAACAATGTCTTTAATATGCTTCTGATTTGGTTCACAAGTGTTTTATTGAGAATTGTTAGGCCCATGCTCATTGCTGTCTGGTAATGTTCTTTTTGTTGTTGTATTCCCCGTTCAGTTTGGGGTCATAAAATGACTTTGGCACTGTCCCTTCTTTCAGTCTTATGCAATAATTTGAGAAACATCGAAGCTACTTCTTTGGCACTGCATGAGATTTGGCACCTGATCACCTAGGTCGGGTTTCAGTTGGGAGACATTTTATTACTGCTGCAGTCTTTTGCTTATAAATTAATTTTTACTTATAGTTCTATTAAGTTGTGTATTTTGTCTTGGTTTGGTTTTGGTAAGTCCTACAGATCTAAAACTTTATCTATTTCTTTAGGATTTTCCAGTGTACTAGAATATAGGTTTTCCTTGGTGCATATTGTCATGTCTCTTTTCTCCTCTAATTTTATTACTTTGGGTCTTCTTTCTCTTCCTTGTAGTTTGACTAAATCTCTGTCAATCTGATCTTTTTAGGTCAATTTTTATTTCCTTGATCCTTTATATAGTTCTTTTAATTGTATTTAACTAATTTCTGCCCTGGTCTTTATTCTTTCTTTCTGCCTAATGATTTTAAGTTTGGCTTGTTCTTTGTAAAAACATGAGGTACCCCATTAAGTTATATATTTGAGGTCTGGGTGGGGTTGTTTGTTTGTTTGTAGATTGGTTGTAATGTAGGCATTTTTAGCTCTAAGCTTCCCTCGAGCTGCTTTTATTGGGTGTCACACTTTCTGGTGTATCTTGTTTTCATTTTCATTTCTGAATGTCTTGACGAATTAGAAGTGCTATGCAAACTTGGTGTCAGTGTCTCCAAAACCACCCTAATAGTTTCAGAGCTAAGAAAAAAAAAGTGTGGGCATCAGACAGAGCATGCTGATTGGCAGTTTAGGGTTACAGATGGCCTGGCAACTGTGACAGTTCCTCTGCAAGCAAGAAAGTGATGATGACTCCAAGAAGCATACGCTTGGGGGCAGCACTAACTGTTACTTACATCTGAGAGGTCTGCTAATTCCTATGTGGCCACATTTAGGATCCATTTTGGCTCTGAGAGGTATATGGGACTAAGATTGTCAGAATCAGCTCATTACAGACCCTCCATGATGCTATATTTGGGATGGACAGCTCTCTTTTTGTGGGTGACATAAATGAAGCCTCACATAACCGTTTTTGAATGCTAAAGTAATAATGGTTCTTGCCCTCCTTCCTGCAGCCATGTAGTTCTCCAAGATACTCTACTAGAATCTTTGGGTGGTGTATCCTTTCCTAATAGTTGTCTTTTATGTAGCAAGAAGAGGGTGATAGGAGGGAGACAGAGAGAGACAGAGACAGAGGGAGGGAGAGAGAGACGGAGAGGGAGAGGGGGAGAGAGAGAGAGAAAGAGAGAGACAGAGAGACAGAGTGAGCGAGCTTCTCTGCCCTGCAGAGAGCACTCTGGGGATTTTAGGCATTGTACCAGGTCATCCTCAGTAGTTGTATTAAACACTGGCTGCTTATTTAAATTTGGAGTCCTCTATTATAAATAGCGTTTGGCTCTATTCTCTGGTATTTATTTACTTAGATTCCCCCATCTATATAAGTACTAGCCCTAGATGCTGGTTACAGTGTCTGTGGTGTTAAGCATCAGGTTGAGTCCAGTCGGTATGTAAGAATCTTCTGTGTTGCTTTCTCCCTGTGGATGAGCTCAGCCACAGTCCCTGTACAAATGGCCTGTGCCCTGACTACACCATCAGTGGGGATGCTCTAGTTACTGACTCGGGGGCTCAGAATATGTTTCTGAGCAAAGAGGCCCACAAGTTTTAGAGAAGACATGAGGAAGGACTAACAAAGTCATGAACTCAGGTCTGACTGAGACACTTTTTTATAAAACGAGCCAGAGCTATTCTGTGCTGGGCATGTAATTAGCAGGCAGATACTGGGAACCGGCCATGCAATTGCTAAGATCCTAACCCAGGAGGCAGGGGGAAGGGGCCTGAGAGCTTCTTGGTTATGAGAAACCTTGAGAGAATAGAAATGAAAATGTACTCTAGGCAATTTGTTCAGTAAATCATTGGGGGAATTCAGGTTTGTACACTGATTACCCAGTTACTGAATGTGTTACTTAACTGAAAAATTATTCTTTTCATCTTTATTTTGTAAACTCAATCTTTCCAGACGCTTCAGAGCAGTCTCAACCTCTCTACCATGTGCCAGCCTCGTCCCGCTCATGACTCACGAGTATTATGTTTAGGATGTACATACATGTGTTCATGATTTGTTTTTTTTTTTAAGATTTATTTATTTATTATATATAAGTACACTGTAGCTGTCTTCAGACACACCAGAAGAGGGCGTCAGATCTCATTACGTGTGGTTGTGAGCCACCATGTGGTTGCTGGGATTTGAACTCAGGACCTCTGGAAGAGCAGTCAGTGCTCTTAACCATTGAGCCATCCCTCCAGCCCATTGTTGTTGGTTTTTTTTCCTTTCTTTTTTGTTTTTGTTTTTTTTTTTTAGATTTTTATATATAAGTACTGTATTTACATCATTTCACCCAACACTCTCCTCTTACTTCTGTGTCCGCCATTTCCTCTCAAATTCATGATATCTTTATATATATGCACATACATGTATGCCTAATGAATATAACCAGTTTAAGCATTTGGTATTGCTCTTATGTATATGTGTTGTTCACCAGTATCTTGGAATTGGATAGCCTATCACAGGAGTTTAACTTCAAAATTTATGATATAAAAACCTTCTAGATAGACTAGATGCTTTCATAGTAAATTGTATTTTACTTTAGAAGAAATAATACTCAGAACAAGATGGTTTCCTGAGACATTTTCAGCAAGT
Organism: Hylomyscus alleni; assembly: GCA_019843855.1. Taxonomy (NCBI): domain Eukaryota; kingdom Metazoa; phylum Chordata; class Mammalia; order Rodentia; family Muridae; genus Hylomyscus; species Hylomyscus alleni. The sequence continues at coordinate 7,160 of JADRCC010558709.1, read as the reverse complement.
AGATGAGGAAGAAATTCTGTGAAACTAAAATTTTATGAGATCAGAAATGGCCCCAATACCAAAATCAAAGCTGTTATAAAAAGAAAATTATGCTAATGTCTTTGGCCACCACAGACTGAAAAAGCCTAACAGAATATTAATAAAAATTAAATCAGGAATACAGTTTGTTGGACATTAGAAAGTTTGGATAATTCACAAACTTGTATATTATAAAAGAAAAAGTGCAATCATGTGAATAAATACAGAAAAGGCAATTAGCAAATGCAGTCATGAAATCCATTTGAAGTGAACTGTCTCACTCTGATAAAGATGTCTGTGATAGACGCCTTTTATCATCCTGGTAAAAGACCAAACACATTCTCCTTTAGACCAGTTTGGATAAGGATTTCATCTTGGCAGAAGTCTCATAGGGTTCAGTAGTAATATGAGGAAAAGAGAAGGTAGGTGATTGAAGAATCACTGAAAATACCTTTCTTTGTAGACAGTATTGTGTGTATACAAACCCAAAGAGACCCACAAAACAGTAGGACTGAGAGTAAGCAAGGTGTGTGTGTGTGTGTGGTGAAGCTCAGTGGGAGAGGGACTTTTGAGCCATATATCCGCATGAAATATCTGCATATTTCTCTGGTGTTCAGGTTTCCAGGGACAAGGAAGGTAAGCAGTAGGTTGCCACCCTTTAACCTCTGTCTGCTCTCTAAGGGCTTCAGACTGCAGGAGCTTCCTGATCTCCCATGGGATACAGATGTGGGTAGCTGCTCCTCTGATCTCAGACACTGACTGTTTCCATTGGTAGAAAAGGAAACTCGGAGCAGCTTGTTGAATTAAATGCAGAAGTAAAAGTGATTTAACTTCTAGAAGAAAAAGGACAATAATCTATATGATCCTGAAGAACTCCAGTATTTCTTAGGACACAGAAAGAACCACCAGTATAAAAAAGTATATCTTGTATTTCATCTAGTAAATATTTTTTAAGACACAGTTTTATGTGACTCAGTAATTCTACTCCTAATTCTTTTTTTCTAGGCATATTGAAGTGTGTGTCAGTGCCAAAATTTGAGCGAGGGTGTGGCCTTTCTGTTGTTTTGTTTTGTTTTAAATAGCAACCATCCCAAAATAGCCCAAATGTAGAACAAATCAGTAGCTCCTTCTGATGGGTCAACAAATGTAGTCTCCATAGCCAGGACCACAACTCTGCACTAAGGAAGGAACTGCTGCAGACAGCAGCATGGCTACATCTTTCAGAAACTGTTGAGCACACTTTGCATGACCCATTTCTATGAAGCGCTAGCACAGTGGTTCTCAACCCTTGGGTCTCCTCGGCCCTTTGGGGGGGTCATGTGTCAGATACCCCGTGTAGCAGGTATTTACATCACGGAAGAAATATATGTAAAGAGCTTGCCAGCTCCTACTGCTGCTGTTTACAAATGCCATTGTCTTTTTTGTTTTTCGAGTTAGTTTGTGGCAGGCACTGTACTGTGATTTGTGTGTGCTGTCTCCCGCTGTGCTCCCGGCAAGCAGTCCCTTGCGGAATCTCCACCTCCTTTACACTGGAGGAAGGAGGCTCTGAGAGTGATGGTTCCAAGGCGATGATGTGGTCTGGATGTACATAAACCCAGACAGGCAGCTCAGTCTGACTCTACCCAAGATAGGTAGGGGAGCCTACCTGAAGGGACTCAGGAAGTAGGGGGAGGGGGTGGTCTTCTTGGATATTAGAGATCAGAACAAAAGAAGTAAACAGCAGAGGTGAATCTTCCACAAGAGACTTCAGCACTGAAGTCTCTTAGGGTGTGAGTGGAGCTTCTAACAAGTCACTAAACTGTATGCCCTCATTGAGTGGCTGAGTGTTCAGTGTCCACTTGTATACAGGGTGAGAGATGGCCTCTGAGGAGGGTAGTCCAGGCTAATAGCCTTGTACTTCCGTGGGTCATGTGGCCAGGCAGCCCTGGCCCTAGAGAAGCAAGAGTTCTTAACTGTGGTAGAATGCCCTTCTTTGTTGTGCTTCCAGGAACATCCTCAGAGATCCCTGTCCTGCTTCATCCAGTCCTTCATGTCGTCAGCCACGTGCCACACAGGGGAGGAGACACATGACATGAGGCTCAGGATCATTTAATAGACTTCAGTAAACTACCCCGGAAAAGCAGTTTCCATTTCCTAAGGCCCAGAGCAGGAGAGCAGAGCTCATTCTGTGTGGCTCCCCATGGGGTCTGCACTGGCCATAGGCTTTCCAGGAGTCATAAACATGACTCCTGCATGGCTGTAGAGAAGGCCTGGTGGGAGGAAGAAGAGAGCCTCAAAATAAAATGTGTCACCCGGGAGGTCCTGGTTTAATGACTCAGAGTATAAAGCCAGGTGCTCTGTGAAGAAAGGAAGTATCATTTATGAGAGGTGGAATTGTCACCCCTGTCAGGGACCACGCTGAGGTCACCATGAATCTAAATCCCCCTGATTATATTGGTAATACATCAAGAGGCAGATATGTCTCACCAGGAAAGCACCCAGTAGATACTAAGATTTTTATGCCCTTTGAATGTATACAGTGAATTTCCCAAGCTGCCTGTCTTACTTTGATTCCCAACCCAAACCTTGGGATTTCCATTCTTATTGAAAAAGGATGTGTTTTATTGAGAATATTGAAGTGAGTTGTTGTTCATAAAAAAAAAAAAAAAAAAAAATAAGATTGCTCAGCATGTTAGTTGGCTGCCTTTTAAAAATCATTTTCTTCTGGGTTATGTATGAGTTGAGGAGTCCTTTACTGCTCGCTTGGTAGTGGTTGATTTCCGAGGCGGCCAACTCTGCTTGGGATTTTTTTTTTTTAACTATCTTAAGCATGTTCTCAGTTTTATAGTGTGAGTTTTTGAATAATGCACACTGCTATGAAATGTCTTTAAGTTACCGATCTATGTACGCATTTTACGTTATGTTTATGGGTTGTGTTAGTTTAATGCATTACACTGAGGTTCTTACTTTTCTCTTAATTCAATGCAGAAGTGAACAGCAAGAAGTACTATAAGTACAGCTCAGAGAGGACACTGAAGTGGCTGGAGAAGAAGGTGTGTGGCCTTGTAAACTAACAGTAAGACCAGATGCAGGACCACCTTGAACATACAGGAAAAAATGCCTATAGAGAGCCAAGGTTGAGCAGAACCTGCTTCTCTTGATTGCGTGGGCCTGCCCCTGAGTGCCAGGAGCTCTTGTTAGATGTTGCTCACATAACTGGGGTGGGGCAGGTTAACTCTAGAGTCGTGGTTTCTCTCCATTCTCACAGCGACCCCTACCAGGTTGTGTTTGTCTCAGGAAGCCCTAGTGCTGCGATCATTCAGCGCTCGGCTCCCTTCTTTAACTGTTCAGCCATCTCATCTTCTGACGGCTGGTGTCTTAGTCACTGTTCTCTTGCTGTGAAGAGACATCACGACCAAGGCAACTCTTGTAAAAGAATTTATTTAATTGGGGCTAGCTTAGAGTTTCAGAGGCGTAGTCCATTCTCATCATGGCGGTGAACATGGCACTGGAGGGGTAGCTGAGAGCCACACCCTGATCCATAGACAGAGAGCAGCAGAGCCTGGGCCCCACATGGGCTTTTCAAACCTTACTTCCTCAGCAAGACCATACCTACTCCAGCAAGGCCATGCCTCCTCATCTTTCTAATTCTTTCTAAGAGTTTCAGTCCTAGGTGACTAAGCGCTATGGGGTCATTCTTATTTAAACTACCATAGCTGGCAAAGATAGTTCTAGTGCTTAACTATTTCCTGGACATCAGGTGGACCAGAGCCATCTGAAAAGCCATGGCATTATAAAGTTAAGTTGAAAGTGCATCCCCGTGTTTACCTCCTAGGTCAACCAAACTGTGGCAGCATTGAAAGCCAATAATGTCAACGTTGGAGCCCGGGTACAGTCATCTGCATATTTCTCTGGTGTTCAGGTTTCCAGGGACAAGGAAGGTAAGCAGTAGGTTGCCACCCTTTAACCTCTGTCTGCTCTCTAAGGGCTTCAGACTGCAGGAGCTTCCTGATCTCCCATGGGATACAGATGTGGGTAGCTGCTCCTCTGATCTCAGACACTGACTGTTTCCAGCCTTAGGTCACTACTCATGGCCTAATTGTGACCAAACAAAATCTTGAATCATTTGTTTGATGAATAGTGTTTTATACTAATGGTGATAGTGTCTCTGGACACTCTTGCTAACCCTTTCCAAGTGTTTCTAATGTGAAAGGTATACCAGGCATGTCATAAGAGGTAAGGCTGTGCCTACTTCCTAACTGGCAAACAGTGAAGCCACAGGGCTGCTGAAGGAGGCTCTCAGATAGACAGCATGCCCTTTGATCTTTGGCCTTTGGCCTTACGGTCATTCTACCTCAGGGCCCCAGTGGAAGGTGGTTCTTTACCTTCCCAGTATCTCAGTTCTCCGGGAGGGTTCTTTGTATCTTAGCAGTGAAAATTAACTCACTTGGCAAATGTTTCTTTTGCATTTCTATCTCTATCTTTCCTTCCTTCCCTTCCTTTGCTGTATCCACCTGAACTGAACCTAGGGTCTCAAGCATCCTGGGCAGAATCCACCATTGCCTGGTGTCCTCAGCCCTCCTGCTTTTTATTTTAAGGACAGATCTCATTAGAAACACCTTTTCTTATAGATTATTAAGGTATATTAATATCAATGTAGAAACCCTTTGTATTTCTATGTGCAGTTAAATAAAAACAGTTACTGAATGCGGTTTACAGTCTTCAATGGTAGGATAAAAATTCTTCAGACCTTAAATCTAAATCAGCCTTTACGTGTTCTAAGTTACCGCTCCCCATTTCTCACATCAACCATAAACAAAATGAGAACATGGCTGGGGATGTAGCTCACTAGTCAAGTGTTGCCTACATACAAGGCCTTGGGAGGAGTCCCCAGGCACTGTGGGAAACTAATAAAGTCAATACACAAAACAGCACAAGGAACAGCGCTTGCTAGAGGCAGTCATTTAGGTGGGCTTGGCATCTGTTTTCCAGCACCTTGCTTGTAGCCATAGCTGTTGCTGGGAGTAGTGGATAGCATGTTTGCTGGACTCAGTACACCAGCAGCCAGTGTCCTCAGAATCTTTAAAAAGAGAGTCAAGAGAGCCAAGTCAAACAGAAGTCTGAGTCCAATTGGTTGATGGATGGAGAGATCAAACCTATCAATCAATTAGTAAATTGTACTTTTTAAGTGGGAAGAAGGATGTTAGAAATTATTTAGATAGATCTAATTTCAAAAGGTGGAAAACCGTGGTCCCAGAGCGGTAGGTGACTTCTCCTGGCTGATTAGTCTTGCGGTTCTGGCAGCAGGCCTCCCCAGCAGAGGCCCTGGCTGGCCTTTTCTCACTCTTCTGTCATGAAGCTGCCTTATGCACTTTGCACTGCTCCTGTGGAGTGGATCTTTCCACATGGCAGGAACTTGTGCCACACAGGAGCAGACAGGAAGCAGAGTGAAGCCGGAACCAAAGCCTTCCTCTACTGACTGATGTCTGCCCCCCCTCCACAGCCTTTAGATCAATACTACCCACTTTAGAAACAGTGCCCAGAACATGAGCCTATGGGAAACTGCAGACTCCAACTTTATAACACGGTGTTAGAAGCAGCAAGTAAGCTATGTTGTGGCTTTCTTACAGTAGTTTGACACTTCATGTTCCCCATGAAGTACTTACTACCCAGAATCACAGCACATTTTAAGGAGAGTCTGATGAAAGATTGCATCAACTGAACTCTCTGATTGAAGACCAGACTGTCATTTTTTTAAAGAAATACTGACGCACATGGCTCCTTTACCAGAAAGGCTGGAATGGGCCTGCACACAGCTTTGTACACATGTGCCCGTGGGCATTTCCCATCCTTTGTTGCACACAGCATTCCTCCTGTATTCCATACATACTGAGCTATGATTGGCATTTGGAAGCATTCTTTTTGACTCTATTCCATTGATGTCAGAGCTGTAGTTTGGTTAGTTCTGAACACCAGAATTGTTGATGATTCTATATTCTGCTGAGTTCATTGTTCTTCCTGTTCTGTTGCTGTGGGAGAGTATAGGGGGTGTGTAATGTTTAAATTCTTACAAAGCAAATTCCTAGAAGATAGAAATCATGCAAATGATTTTACTTATTTTATTTCTTTGATGGGAACATACTCATTCCTGTTTAATAAAGCTTTCTTCTTTATTAAAGCATGTTTGTGAAAAAGAAGCCTTTAAAAAGAGATGCAAATGGTTTATGCAGTTTCAGATGGCTTGTGAGTTTGCTTATATTCGGGACTCTGACTAAGAAAGCTGGCCTAGGTGTCTTTCACATGGTCAGTGGTATTTAGTCCCATTCACTGTGCAGTCCCATCTGTGGCAGTATCCCACACTGCCTCTCAGCCACTGTATGTCTCCCTCACTAATGGGCAAGTCTTAGTGCCCCTGTTTCTCCAGTGCAGAAATTGAAACTAAAGTTTAAGTGAATTTCCAAAGCCACATAGAGCAAAAATTTGAATTTGAATTGGTTTGACTCAAGTCACTGTAATTATTACTAATTATTTTTCTTTCACTCCCTATCTTGTTTCTTTCAGAAGATTATGTTCGATATGCCCATGGTCTGATCTCTGATTATATCCCTAAAGAACTAAGTGATGATTTATCCAAGTTCTTGAAGTAAGTGTCGTCCATCTTCAGTCCTAATTCACAAGCTCCTCTGTGCTTCTTTCTGACAGGAGGTTTCTCTATGGCACAGCATGACAGGTTGCGATGACCTGGGCTGATGATCCATGGGCTGCCTCATACTGGGAGAATTGGAAATTGTTTTTAATGGACATTAAGTAGAATGATTTGATTTGGTAGAAACTTAATGTAGCAACTTAAGTTTAGCCTTAAAATTATTATTCTGTTCAATTTTAGAAAAAAAAACATTAAAATTGTATCCCTATGACAGTTATTTTGGTTCTTTGTAGTCATTTTAAGAGAAAGGGGAGTGAAAAGCAGATGGTAATGGTTTTAAAAGTTGCATGTAAAAGTTCTGTAGTATGTCTCATTCACAGTTACAAGATCCTCACCCAGTACCTTCACAGTGCTGGGTGCTCAGTTCACCGCACAACAGTGCCCCAAAGGGCTGCACACGTGGCTTGTCTTCCAGATGACGGGATCTCTAGCCTTCCTTTAAAAAGGTCTTTAATAG
>JADRCC010558708.1:0-11139 GCA_019843855.1 Hylomyscus alleni | reverse complement strand
TTCTACAGCTCAATTTGGCCTGCCTTGAGTGTTGAAAATCCCAAAGTTCATCCTAGTAACACACTCCTCCCAACAAGACAACACATCCTAATCCCTACCAAGTAGTGCCATTCTCTCATAACCAAACATTCAAATCTATGAGGCTATGGGAGATGGAGCATGCTTATCAGACCAGCACATTCCACCCCCTAATCTCCATCAGTTTGTAGCCATAACAGAATGAAAAAAAAAGTATGCAGTCAAACTCCAAATGTCCTCATATTTTATAACTGTCTCAACACTGTTTAAAAGACTAATATCTCTTCTGAGATTCATGGCAATCTCTTTTTTTTAATATTTAATGTACAATCAAAAACAACAAGAACAAACCCCTGTTGCCTCCCCCCTCCCCATGCCTGCCACCCCACCCTCTCCCACTTATCGGCCCTGTCATTCCCCTACACTGGGGCACAGAACCTTCACAGGGCCAAGGGCCTCTCCTCCCATTGATGACCAACTTGACCATCCTCTACTATACACATGCTGCCAGAACAATCAGTCCCACCATGTATAGTCCTTGGTTGGTGGTTTAGTCCCTGGGAGCTCTGAGGGCATTGGTCAGTCCATATTGTTGTTCGTCCCAAGAGGCTGCAAACCCTTTAACTCCATTGGTTCCCTCTCTAACTCCTTCATTGGGGACCCTGTACTCAGTTCAATGGATGGCTGTGAGCCTCTACCTCTGTATTAGTCAGGTACTGTCAGAGTCTCTCAGGAGACAGCTATATCAGGCTGGAGTGCCCTTCCTTCAGTCTCTGCTCCATAGTTAGTCTCTGCAACTCCTTGCATGGGTATTCTGTTCATGGCAATCTCTTAATTGTAGTTGTAACAACCTATAAAATCAAAATTAAAGTGCAGATTACATTCTTCTAGCATACAATGACCAGAAAGTACATTAGAATTTCAAAATAGAGGAAAGAAAACATAATTAGGAAATACTGGAACCAAACAAGATGAAATACACGGTGGGCATACATGAAACTATGTATCTCCATTACTTCTGTCAAAGTATTCTCTAGATTTCTAACTTTTTAAACTTTTGTTGACTACAGTACACTTCTCCCCATCAGTCTGGTTCTATTACCTGTTAGCAGTTCTCCTTGGCAGGATTCCCCCAACTCAAACATCTCTAACATTTTGGGATCTCCAAAGCAATCCAGGGTTTACTTTTATGGCTTCACACAAAGGCCTTTCTGGGCCTCCATGCAGGGACAGTCCTGAAACACATGTAGCCTCAACAGGTTTCCAAAGATGTGGAATATTATACAACTGGTTTCTTGTATCCTTTAGTCTAAAGCCAGAACCACATGGCTAAATCTGCCTAGTTATGCTACTTGCTGGATCTTAGAACATTGCCCCTCATTCAAATCCATTTTCAACAGATTTCTGTTTTTGATATATTTTTTAATCGTCTAAATTTAGTTGTCCTGAAACACTGTAAAAAGCCTATCTTTGAATTCAGAAATCTGCCTGCCTCTGCCTCCAAAGTGCTATGATGAAAACATGCCACAAAACCTGGCTCTAAGCTTTTCTTTAATTCCCTTTCACAAGCTTAGATGCATGGGGTCTTGCTCTGAGGTCACCAAGTTCCTTTTTTCCCTTACCATCTGATATTTATTTAAACTTTGTATCTCCCTGAGCACAGAACTTAGTTCCATTACATTTCATGCCTCTGTTTTCCCCCATAAACTACACATTTTGTATTTTTTGTTGCTCAGCTTTCTCCTAGTCATTATAGACTGGCATGATAATACCAACTAGGAAATCAAGGACACAGGCAGTACCAGGCTGTGTTGAAATCTCCTCTGGCAACACCATTAAATCAGAATTCTTCAGTTTAGTCTCAAGCAGACTTTTCAGGCAAAGAATCCACATTATTTTCCAAAATATCACAAGAATGGTCTCTAGATCACATAGTAATACTTTTCTCTCTGAAATTTCTTGAGCTGGGTCCACACAGTTCAATTCATCCTAAACACCATTGCCTTCCATGTACTTGTTAGGATAGCCCTTTAAGCTCTACTTGAAGTGTCTAGTTGATTTTCTAGTCCAAAGTTACAAAGTGTTCTATATTCTTCCAGAGAAATGCATGGTCAGATGTTCTATATTTTTCCAACCATCAACATCACAACAGTACCCCAGGCTCTGGTACTAACTTCTGTCTTAAATTGTGTTCTATCACTATGAAGAGACACCCTGACCTGTAATTTTACAGTTACTGCTGTTTACTTTATGGCATTAGGTGATCTGTTTAGGGGAAAGTTGTATGTGTCTAGAATTATAATAGCCTCTTGACTATGTATTACTCTAAACCATACATCTGTTGGTTTATTTTATTGGATGTTAGAACAGTGACACTTGCTTGGTTTTTAGTCCATTTGTTTCAAATACCATTTTTTTCATCCATTCTTTTACCCTATGATTGTGTCTGTATTTTGTGGACTAGTATATTTGTTTTGAGTGGGGAATTGAGAACGGTAATATTTCAAGTTTGTATAGAAAGGTGTATTTCAATTTTCATCACTTTTAGAGTTCTATTTTCCCTTGTTGCTTCATTATTTTAGCTTTATTATTCTTTCCTATGTCATTATACATGGCTTTGTTTGGTCTTCAATTCAGATTACTTCAGGTATCTTTTTTAGAACTGGTTTATAAATCATAAGTTACTTTACTTACTTTATTATCGTATTTCCGCCAATTAGGGTAGGTGTTCTGCTGGGTGGAGTGGTATGGGTTGGCAGTTATCTTTTGGAACTTGAAATGTGTTGTTAAATATTCTGACCTTTAATGTTTTAGCTAAATGGTCTATTGTTATTGTAAAGAGCCTGATTTCATGTGTGACTTGGTGTTTCTCTCTTGCTACCCTCAATCTACTTCATATCTTTTATGTAGTGTTTTAATTAAAATTTGACAAAAGGGCATCCTTTTTTGATCTTGTCTGCTTGATAAATGCTTCCTGTATTTGGAATGGTATTTCTTTCCTAACTCTGGGTATTTTCTTATATGGTTCTTGTGAAAATACTTTCATTGGCTTTAGAAGGAGATCCTTCTCCTTTGTTGACTATCAACTTTTCATGTCAGTTCCCACTGGTCACTGAAGGAATAAGCAAAGAAATATAAGGGATATGGGTATATGATGTATTATGAATTGCCTTGCAGTAGACCAAGTTAAAAAACAGACAGGAGTCCTTTTAAATCCTGACTGAGCAATAGATATACAACAACAAAACACTCATGAAACACATATGAAAGAGTGGACATTTAATAATAGAAAATGTTTAATAAAAGAAACTTTATGGAGTGATTATTTATACAGATGTTTTCAGTAGAAAGGTCTTAGATTCCTTTGGCTATAGTAGGCTCTATGTGATACTGTAAGGACAGGAGCTGGAAGCTATTGGTCTCTGAAGCCTCAGTGTTCTGTGTGGCTCTGTTATGTGGAACACAGGTGGCAGTATCACTATTTGGGGTATTTCTCTACTATCCCTGTATTCCATCACTGCTTTTCTCATCCTTCAGGTTCAGTGTGTTTTGTTTGTTTTGCTTTGTTTTGTTTTGTTTTATTGTCTTCTGTTTTGTTTTATTTCGATAGGGTTTTGCCTCATAGTCCAGGCTGTTGACCTCCTGTTGTTCACCCCTCGTATTTTTATAAGTACTGGGATTAAAGGACTGTGCCACTATTATCAGTTGCATGTATTTTAAGTATATATTCTTAATTAAGTTTTAACATATGTATATATTTATAAAATGATCATGATATTCAATGTAATGAACATTTCATCATTCTTGAAATCTAGTGTACTCATCCAACTCTCTTACCATGCCCTGTCCCATCTCCAAGCAATTTCTTAGCTAATTCTTAAGCTATTTTATTTCACTTTTATCTGCATTAAAAAAGAAGAAATGAAAAGAGAAAAGAAAGGAAAGGAAAGGGAAGGAAAGGGAAGACAATACCACATGGAATCATACAGTAGGCTCATTTTATACTAGGGTTATATTGTATACATTTATATTAAGATTGATTTTTTATTTCTGTGTATTACTTCTGTCTGTGGTTATATCTAATTTATTTATTAATTCAAGACTCATGGATATTTGTTGGCTTTTATCAAAAACAAAAGCTGAAAAATTATTTATGTATAATCTTTCTCAAGACATAAAATTTATTTCAGTTAAGGAAATGCTAGAATTCTCTAGAGGAACAGAACAGATATGATGAATATATGTATAAATATATAATATGCTACATACCATATCTATTATATCATATATTTAATTATATATTAAAATAAATTATTAAAGTAACTTATTTTAAAATAGTAACAAGAGCTGAATTACCAGTGAGAATCTGAGAATACTGTAGTTGCTCTGTCCTTGAAACTGGGTGCATCAGCAGTCAGAGTAGTCCTACAATGAACATTTCTCACTGGAGAGGCCAAGAGCCTGGTCATTATTTAATTCATGAGGATGGGGGCCTCAGCAGTCCCACTCTAGTGCCAAACGCCTGGAGGGTTCTTGGAGAGTCATTGGCCCTCAGTCAATGATGGAAGCCTGGAAATGTTAGTTCTGACAGCACTAAAGTAATCACCACCAGCAGCAGCCACAGGATAAATGGGCAGAGCAGAGAGATGGAAGCCAAGTGAGCAAAAGGCAGCTAATCTCCTCCTGCTATAGACCTGTTTATCTGAGCTGCTAGCAGAAGGTAAACCCATACTTGAGGTGTGTCTACACATATAATTAAGTCACTTAAGACAATTTGTCTGGTGGGATTGACCTCTCAGGTGATTCTAATTTGTGGTCATTAATATTAACAAAGCCATGAATAAATACCTATGAGAAGGCAGGATACGTATTAAGGGCACGTTTAATTTCTTAAGAAACATCACACTTTGTTCCTAGTGTATGGCACATTAACATGGTGAAATTTTAGATACTACAGAGCTAAACATAATTTATTATTTTTCTAATTTTATCACTGATGAATAGCTAGATCCCAAGAGTCCTATGGATCTCCGGTACAAAAGCAATTGTACTTCTAGAAATAACATGGGAAGGCTTCCTTATCACTGCTAAGTACAGAGAGGTTTGTAAAACAGGACCCAGTATCTGATAAATATACAAAACAAATTGATACATTGAAGTATATTCAGACTCAGAATAAAACTCGTAAGCAAAATTGAATTTCACAAAAAAATTTGCAATACAGTTATTTACAAGGCCTCCTTCATTGCATGAGAATTATTTGGGAGGTTTAGAACTATTCCATATATTTCTTGTGGAGGTACAGAAGGGTATTCAAGAATCAAATTCATCAAGATGTACCCTCTAGCTAGATCTAGCTTTGTGTATATTCTTCAATGAAATTGATTAAAGAAAAGTCAATAATGTCTGCACCAAGGGAATAGAGTTTTTCAACTGCCTTATTGAAAGCCTTTCTGAGGAATGAAGTCTCAATGCAATTTCAGTGGCCCTGGACACTGTTGGCTACTTTATCTCATGAGGTTTCTTTGGTTTCATTTATGTTGATCTGCAAACCTTCTCACTTTTCTAATATGTTTGTTTTCATGTGGTCACTAGCTTCCAATCTGAACCAAGCCTTTCTGCAGGCTTGGGATTTGGTGCTAGCTCTTGTTATGATTGGTAAGGCTTATCAAGATTATGTTTGTTCATTTTAAATTTGACCTGCTAGAGTTCTTTTTACCCTGTATATCTGGAATATGGTATTGTATTCACTTAGGCAAACACAGGGGGGAAGTCCTACTTCTGTAACTTCCCAGACTTTGGCTGATTTATGTATTGCCCTATCTAGGCCTGGGATACTTCATCAATAAGTACAGGTGCTGAAAATGCCTTTCTGTTTTGACTTTGTGCAACAGGAAATGAAGTAATTCATTTGGATTGCCTAGCCCAGTTGAGTGTCTTTCCTGAGAAATATCTGAAGCTGGTCTGCATTCTCTTTTCTCCTTTTGTCCTGCTGTACTCATATTATTTGGTATGTGCTAGTCTTTAGCTGACTCTGAAGGCCTTGTCTGACTCTATAGTTATGCAGCAGAAAGGGTTAATGTTGATGTCTGTGGCCCATATTACCACTAGAGAATATGGTGATGTCCCTAGTCAGGATAGCCACTGGGGACCATGTGGATATCCAGTGTCTGTGCCTAAGTGGACCCACCTATCATTGGATGCAGCACTCTGGAGAACTGGCCTCATTTCTCACCAGTAGCAGCACTTGGTAAAGTGAGTCTTGTACCTTGCCAGACAGCACAATAGACTACGCATGACCTGGTCCTGGAGCCAGCCAGAAAACCAGAGGACAGAATGAGGGAGAGTTGGCCCTGCCATTCACCTGCCATAAAGTGGTCAGGGCAGGAGCAGCAGAGGGGGATGCCGTACCCCCACCCTTCACTGCCTAAGGCAGTTTCGAGAACTGGCCCTGAAGTCCTGAAAGCAGGTATGCTGGCCTTGACAGGCATCCTCATTGACTACAGCACTCAGGAGGGAGGCTGGCACCACATCTGGGCAGCACAGTAGAACTGGCTCTGGTGGAGAGTGCACATGTGAGTTGACAGTGAGGGCAAAAGCACAGGAGGACTCACCCTGTCACTTGGCCACTTGTCTGGCATAAAGTGTTACAGGGATGCAAGGACGATGCCCTCCCCCTCTCCGTCTAGCCACCTGCAGTAGCTGAGAGAGCTCCCCTGGGGTCATAAGCACTGGAGAGTTATCCCTGCATCCTTATTGACCTTTGACCTTAAGCACTCAGGAAAGCGGGCCCTGGACCTCAACTGGGCAACACAGGGTTGATTCTGGTGGCAAAGGTATGGCTGAGCCGGCCCTGAAGTTCTGAGAGTGGAAGAGCTGGCCCAGTACCATACAATCTGCAACACTTATGAGGATGGACCCTGCACGTTGACTAGACAGCACAGTGGAACTAGAGCTGGAGACTTGAGTACAATTGAACCAGCCTGGATGGCTTAGTTGGAGGAGCAGGTTCCAGTAATACGGATAAGAGAGAGCAGGTGGACTGACCAGCTCAGCTACCATCCAGGCCAAGTTCCAGGGCTCTGAGTTGGCTCACCCCAAAATCTATATGATCCTTGAAAAGTCGAGATGTGTGAAATGGCCACGTCTGCTGTTCCAATGTTGAAGGATCTGCACAACACAGGGCAACAAAAGGATAGCCGGCAAGAGTCCCAATGAGGATCCAATATTGACAGTATCACAGAAGCCTGTGATCTTGAACCAGACAAATGACTCATTGCGTTGAACATTTGCAAATGAAGATGTGTTGACAGAGGGATATACTGTGGGACACAGTATGATAAACTACAGCTTCCACAATGAGGTAAGATGTTTTCTATGCATTTTTTGTTGTTGTTCTTGCATGTCTGTGTATATGTGTGTGCATTTTATTTGGGGAGAGGCTGCAATGGTGAAGGGCAGATATGAGGGAGTGAAGAGATGAGCACCACTGGGTACATGATGTGAAACTTATAAAGAATCAATAGAAAGGAAATGTAAATTATAGCAGCCAGAGGTCATCTGCAATACATGCTAAAGCATATTTTAAGAGTTAATTTATCTATTTGTCCACACATGTGTGAGTGAAGGCAAACACAAATGGTGTCAGAAGACTGTTTTCGGGAATGAATTCCTGACTTTCTCCTTCTTGAGGGAGAATCTTAATTTTTTTCTCCCACTATTACATATACAAAATAAGCTATGATATCTATTTTGCTCTGAGATTACAGATACTTAATAATTATTTTTCCTCCTTCAACTTTTGGATCAATTCTGACAATGACAAAACTGAGCTGCAAGGAAACATGGGCATTTGCTTAGTTTACTGATGTCTTCATAGGAGCTAGAATGGTGAATGACCAACTGATATTTAAGGCTGGTATATAGAGTGTGGGAAACTATTCTTGTAGCTATATTTCATATTGAAAGTAGAGCTACAGTTTTAAAAGTCAGGAGGGTTTTTTATTCTATGAATCAGAAAAAGAATACTCAATTACTTTCAAGTTTAACATAATCATTAACAGAGCTTTGAAAATGTCTTTAATGTAGGTGTGGTGTTCTTGAATACGCCAGTCATACTGATCTAACAGTGCCTGGTTTTGTCTAGCAATGAGCCATTAGAAAATCAAATCAAGGAAGCAATTCTCTTTGCCAGCATGATAGAAAAATGCAAGACAGATGTGGTGGTTTAAATGGTAATGGATCCCATAGGCTCATATTTTAATACCTGATCTCCAGTTAATGGAACTTTTAGGAATAGTTTAGGAGGAGTGGACTTATTGGAGGAGGTGTCACTGAATGTGAGATTTGAGATTTTAAAAGATGCATGTGTTTCCCAGTGTCTCTCTTTGTCTTGTAGTTGTGGAACAAGATGTATGCTCTTAGATATTTCTTGGCTCTATCATTATTGGCTCTTAGATATTTCTTGGCTTCTACATCTCTGAAATCATGAACCAAATTAAACACTTTCTTCTAGAAGTTGCCTTGGTCCAGCGTTTTATCATAGCAATAGAAAAAGGTGTAAGGACAAGGCTGACATTGCTCTGACAGTCCTGATTATGGGTTTCTTTGTAGGAATGTGGAGGACTTTGTGACTTTGTACTAAGAATGTAGTTAACTCTTTAAACATAGCTGAATGGGCAATTTTAGGAGAATCTTGGAAGACAATGCTGTGATTCTGATACATACCATGGAGACCCAGCAAGATGTATAAGAGGGGATCAATATTAGCAACTGAGGTAATGATAGTTTCTGTGATATTCTGGGGAAAAATATGATTATTTTCTATTCTTGCTCAAACAATATTCCTAAGGCTAACTTGAAAATTAATACACTGACTTCTTTAGTGGAGATTTCAAGATGATAGTCTAATATTGATTCTGTAATGTGATTATCAGCAATCATTTTTATATCCAGGTCTATGATAAAAAAGAGAAAGCAGAGCAAAAGAAATTTTTTTTTAAAAAAGTACAGTTTACAGAGAAAACACATCAGGAAATTATATATATATATATATATATATATATATATATATATATACACACACACACACACACACACACATATATAATTATTTTATACATATATATACATGTACATTTATATAATTATTTTATTTACTTATATTCACAATGTTGCCATGCTAGGCTCCTGTCTTCAAGTACAACATGGCATCAATAACAGTGTCAGGGTTTGATGTTTGCTCATGGATCCCAAGTGAAGCCAGTCACTGGATGGTCTTTCCTTCAGTCTCTGCTCCATTTCTGACTCTGCATTTTTCTTTAGACAGGAACAATTCTGGGTGAAAATTTTTGAAGATGGGCAGGTGTCCTAATGCATCAAATAGAGACCATGTATATCTCCTGGAGGTGGTCTTTTCAGGTCCCATCTTCTCAGTGCTGGGCATTTTGTGTAAGTCCTTGAGTCCTTGAGTCTTGGGCATCTCTCACAACCCAGGTCTCAGATTTTAGAGGTTGCCTCCAATCCTTCACTGTCCTGATGCTGCATATTTCCATTCTTTCTCTACCAGGAAATTTAATGTTGGACCCAAGCCTTGAGCCTAAAGAGATAAGATCAAATCAAGGCCTGCTATGCATTCGAATAAAAGAAGGGCTATCCTCAGGGAAGGATCTCACTCCCCCTAAGCCTCAGACTACTGAAAAGAAAAGTCCTAGGAAACTTTCAGTTTCTGAAAATAGCAAATTAAAACTCTTACAAATGTAGGGGTCTAAGCTTAACCTTTAGCATTCGGCTGAATTAGAAAGTGCACCCACTGGGTAATGTCATTAGAGTCTGTGAAGGGTATAAGATTAAAAAGAATTGTAGAAGCTTTCTCCACAGTTAAAAAGTAGTGTGGAGGCCTAGTGTGTGACAGGAAAGCCCCTACAAGGCTTTATTGGTCTTTATGTGAAGCTGGGAAAGTGAAGACTGAATAGTGTTGGAGACTAAGTTGTTGCAAATTCCAGAGTCATGAGACATCTGCCCGAGAGTTACATTCAGGAACTAGAACCAGCCCAAGAGAGAGAAGCATGTTCCTGACAGCTAAGACTGAACAATGGAGGCATGAAGTGTCTTTGCGGTTTTCTCTGCTGCGTGTCATTCTTTCCCCAGTGTGCTCCTGTTCCTTTCTAATGGAGTGGTAACGTTTATTCTGTGCCATTGAGCATTAGGTGGATACAAGTTTCTTTTTCATTTATAACGAGTTACAATGAAGAGATTGCCCTGAGTCTCAGAGAGGACAGTGGAGACCTCATCCCCAGTTAGCAGAACTCATTAGGAAGGATTAAAAGCTATAGCTTTGTTGGGAAGGTATGTCACTGAGGGATAGACTTCCAGATTTTAAAGGACCAGAAGATTTCCCTGTCTCTTTCTCTGTCTTGTTGTTGATGACCAAGATGTGAGCTCTCTGCTATTCCTTCACATCACAGACTCTGTCTAAAACCATAATCAAATTGAACACTTTCTTTTAAAAGTTGCCTTAGTCAACAACGACTTCACAAAATTCACAGCCAAATGGATGGATCTAGAAAATATCATCCTGAGTGAAGTAACTCAGTCACAAAAGAACACACATAATATATACTCATATACTCACTGATACATGGATATTGGGCAAAGAGCATGGAATACCTATTTCATGATACAACTCATAGATCATATGAAGCTCAAGAGGAAGGAACACCAAAGAGTGGATGCTTCAGTCCTACTTAGAAAGAGGAACAACATAATCATGGGAAGTAGAGGGTAGGAGGGACTTGAGAGGAAGAGAAGAGGAGGAGGGGGAAAAGGCACAGAATCAGGTTTAGGAGAAGATGGAAGAGATGTACAGAGGGTCAGGAATTTGAACGGAGGTGTGTAGCAATGGTGGATGGGGAACTGGGGGTAGCAACCAGAAAATACCAGATGCCAGAAAAGCAAGAACCTCCCAGGACCCCATGGGGATGGCATTACCTGAAATATCCCACAAAGGGGAGGAAGAGCTTCTCCAGACCTTATCCAGAAGTTAGGCATGGCCCCCTGGTTGAGGGATGGGGCTACCCACCCATCTCCAAATTTTAACCCAGAATTGTTCCTGTCTAAAGG
>JADRCC010558707.1:0-10122 GCA_019843855.1 Hylomyscus alleni | reverse complement strand
TTTGTTTGTTTCTTTCTGGTAAATGCTGAATAGTCATGATAGAAAGGTTGTAACAGAAAAGAATAAAGACTGCTACCACCCACTTACTCCTCATAACCCAGGAATAACTGCACATTGAGTGTTTGGTTTTGGTTAATTTTTTTTGTTTGATATTTGAGACTGACAGTTCAAGGCCAGCCTGGACTCCATTTCAGGTTTCAGGCCCACCAAGGCTTTGTAGTGAGAACTTGTCTCAAAAAAACAAAACAGAAGTTTTTGTTGGGGTGCTGATCATGGTGGCTCACACTGTTAATCCCAGCACTTGGTAGGCAGACTCAAGTGGAGCTCTAAGAACTAGGCTAGCCTGGTCTACATAGGAAACCTTGTTTCAGAAAAATAAGATGTACTGGGTTGGGGATAGCTCTGGTAGAGCACTTGTCTGCTATGCATTAGAGCCCCAGCACTTGTCAAGAGAAACTACAGTGTTAGCTCCCCAGTCCCCAGTCCATGGATACTCTTTCAGATACTAGGAAACTTTTGGTTTGGTTTGCTTTTCCAGACAGGGTTTCTCTGTGTAGCCCTGGCTGTCCTTGGACTCTCTCTGTAGACCAGGCTGGCCTTAAACTCATAGAGATCTGCCTCCCAAGTACTGGGATTAAAAGTGTGAACCTCCGGGCTGGCGAGATGGCTCAGCGGGTAAGAGCACTGACTGCTCTTCCAAAGGTCCTGAGTTCGGATCCCAGCAACCACATGGTGGCTCACAACCACCCGTAATGAGATCTGACGCCCTCTTCTGGTGCGTTTGAAGACATCTACAGTGAATTACACTGGAGCGAGCAGAGGCGGAGTGAGTGGGGCCAGCAGAGATCCTGAGTTCAATTCCCAGCAACCACACACAGCTCAAGGCCATCTGTACAGCTACAATGTATTCATACAAAAATAAATAAATAAAATCTTTAAAAAAAATGTGAACCTCCACACTTTGTGGAAACTAAAAGGCTTTAAAAAAAAAAAAAAAAAAAAAAAGAAAGGGAGTCAGAAGAGTTACATGAGTTCAGGAGTTCAGGACCGACCTGTGATACAGTGACACCCTGCGTCCAACAAAAAGTCAAACAACAGAAAGACATGTTGGCACGCTCCTTTTGCTTTCTCGAGGGCCTAGCATGTGTGGTGCTTACATTTCATCCTCCACAAATCAAATGTTCTTGAGCGCCAATATATTCTGAGCACTGTTCTAGGCATGAGGAATACAATAATGAATAATGCAATAGACCCTGCTTGTCTAAAGGTAGTTTTCAGTAGGCAAGATAAACACAATAGCCAGGCAGTGGTGGCACATGCCTTTAATCCCAGCACTTGGGAGGCAGAGGCAGGTGGATTTCTGAGTTCAAGGCCAGCCTGGTGTACAGAGTGGGTTCCAGGACAGCCAGGGCTACTCAGAGAAACCCTGTCTGGAAAAACCAAAACCAAACCAAAACAAAACAAAAAAAGATAAACACAATAAAGGAGCTTCTCAGACTGGTGAGTGCTATATGAGAATCATGCAGGATAGGAGCTGGGTTGGAGGTGGAAGCAGCAGGGTTGCTTATGCAGAAGCCCAGATGGACAGCAGGCCTTCCTGGATGAGTAGACCGTGAGGAGATCCAGCAGTCACACCACGGCGGGGGCGGGGGGTGGATTTCTAAACTGAGATACTCAAGGGAACGAGGGCACTGGACAACTGACCTTCTAGGTCAGGGTGGAATGACAGGAAAGCAGCATATGAGACCAAAAAAGGCAGAGGCAGTCACCTAACCTCTGTGTGTGTGGACAAAGCAACATAGCTGAGGACTTTTAGGAGCATTCTGGTCGTGCAGTGCAGAAACTGACAGCTGAAAAGGAGTAAGAGCAGGAAGGCCTGTTCGGGGCTCTCTAGCAAGCCTGGCAAGGGATGTCATGAAAACAATGGAGAGTGAAGTGGTTACCCCCTGGAACTGCTTCCAAACAGACTGAAAGGATGGAGGTAAGAAGAGAAGAGTAGAAATTAACTCCACAAAAACTTTCCTGAGCAACAAACAGAATGGAGTTGCTGTCACCTGAGATTGTGGGATGACGGAGGCAGAGAGGACATGGTTAGAGACCCTCGTCATCAATGCACGGAGTTTGACATGCCTCTTACATGTTTCAGTGGCACTCTTAGACATGTGAAAATCTGAATGTGGAGTTTGGGGACATCTAGGCTAGAGAGGAACAAATTTGTTCATTTGTAACCTAAGACATTTTAAAGATGAATAATATGCTAGCTTTGCCAGGCTCTTCAAATAAGAAATCAAAACTACAGGTATACATGAGAGTCTCAAAAACAAAACAAAACAATGTCACCACCACCACACAGAGAAAAGAAATAAACATAATCTATAACAACTATTTCCTTCCAATTCTGAAACAAAAACTACTCTCGATGAGCCTGCCTTTAGCTTGAAGAGCTTGCTCATTCCTTCCTCATCAGTGTGGCTGGAGTGCCACGCATCAGCGATGCACTCTGCTGATGAGGTTAGGTGACCTCAGGATTACTTTTTCAGAGAAAAAATTCTTTTTTCTCTGAAACTGTCTCCATGGTCACAGTTTATCAGCTTTTCTACCTCTGCAGTAAGAGAAAGCTGATAGGAGATTGGTGACAGAGAGAACAGTTTCTTCCTGTGCTTTGCCTTCCATGTAAAGGCTGCTTTCTTGAAATCACATAGTATTAATGTGTGTGTATTTTTATGTGTAGCTTTTTTTTAAAAAAAAAAAGATTTATTTATTTATTATATGTAAGTACACTGTAACTGTCTTCAGACACACCAGAAGAGGGCGTCAGATCTCATTACAGATGGTTGTGATCCACCATGTGGTTGCTGGGGATTGAACTCAGGACCTCTGAAAAAGTAGTTAGTGCTCTTAACCGCTGAGCCATCTCTTTAATCCCTACTTAAAAAATGTAAAGAATGCTTTCTTGTTTATAATCACCTTGAACTGCAGTTTCTTAATTATTTCCCTAAGCAATTCTGTAGAATGTTTTAGTAAGGTGGCCCAATTTCCCTGTAGGGGTCTTTAATTTGCACTTCAGACAGTATGGTTCTGAATTTGGGCAGCTTTCTCTCTCTCTCTCTCTCTCTCTCTCTCTCTCTCTCTCTCTCTCCAAAAAGTCTTTAGCAATATATTGGATTAATTTCTGATTGCCATATGGACTATACAGTATGTGAGTCCTTGTCACCAAGTACAGAAAAGAGTTTAGAAAAGGCATTAAAGTTCACTTCAATGAAAAAAAAATGAAAAAATGCAAAATATGTACAGTTCTTGGTAGTTCTCACAAGGGGTTTTTTTATCAACATAAAAGTTTACACTTACGTAGTGACAGTACATTGGATCTCACTGTTACTGTACAGATTTTTGCTTCAAAGTGCTTATTTTATTTTAAAAAGAGTTGAGTTTTTTTCTTCCTTAACACAGATGAGTCAGGGTCCCAGCCCTCCTGCAGTGCAGTATAGTTTAACAGCCTCCTCGCTGCGGTCTCGGCTCAGGTTCCTGACAGTCTCCCTACAGCAGCCTCTAGGGGTCCCATTGGGAGTAGCTCCTGTCTTCTTGGGTAGCCGACTCTGGGTCTTTCGAGATTTCACCATCTTCATCCTCACCTCAAAGACTTCATGGATGGCCTTCTGGAAGCAGTGGAAATTATAGTCAATAAGCCCTTTTCTTTCAAAGCTTTCCTCTCTGACAAAGCAAACGAGTGCCAAGAACTTTGTGACCTCTTTTAAATAAAGAACTGTTGTATTATTCAGCTTTATAATGGCTGTTGAGTCCTTGTCATACGAGGCGCCTGTTCCATCTTCTTTGAGACCATAAATACAAGAGATGTCAATCACCACATCTATCATGTCGCAGCAGAGCTCGTTCGTCTGCATGTCCACCGGCGTGCTGTCAGTTGCAATATAAATCTTACTGACCACGTCAAACAGAAATGCTTTCTCAATTCCAGAATTTGAGATAAAGATGTTCAGCAGATTCTCCAGCATCGGGAGCTGTGGGATCAGTTTCTCAACCACTTTCCTAAAGGCTTTAAATATTGAATGTTCATATTATGCTTGTCAGATAAAAGCTCAGGTGAATGTTTTCTAATCCAGCATCAGCAAGGTCATTGTTTGCCCTCTGGTGAATGTGTCTTTGGGTTTCAATTTTGTGATCATCTGACAGACCATCTACTTTATGAATAAACACCTCAAAGTCGATATCAGTGTTCACCTTGTAGGCCCTGGTCACTGTGAGATGGAGCCTGGCCAGCGCTTCCATATAGTCATCCTGGGAGTGACAACGATCGGTGCTCCTGTGCCCCGGAAGATCATCTCATAGTCAAATGTAAGATCAAAAAAGTCAATCTGCCCTGGGAAGTCCCAAATCTGGAAGTTGACAAAGGAGCTGCTCCAGGAACGACGTCTCACTCGGGGACATTTTGTGAAAGACGACTTTCTGTATGGATGACTTGCTGCTCCTCCTGAGACCCATGAGCAGGATTCTGGGCTTCACCTCAGTACTGAAGGGGATACGGAAGTTCAGAACTCCCTCCTTCAGCCTGCTGTCCAGCTCGGCCCATCCTCGTAGCCTGCCAGCCCCACCAGCTCATCTTCCTCACCCAGCGGCTGCGGCTTGCCCAGCACCTGGCTCATGAAGCCCACGCTTTTCTCCGAGGTCCCGCAGTGCCTGGTGAGCAAGGGGGTGGCAGCGGAGCCCAGACCCCTCCCTGTTACTGCTGCCAAACGTGGCAGTTCTCCCAGGCGCTTTCTTTCTCTTGATGTCCTTCCATACTGGTGTAATGCGTTCCTATGTCTACGCCAGAAGAGAGGGTCAGATTTCCTAGAACTGTCATTACAGGCAGTTATGAGCCTGTGTGGGTGCTGGGAACCAAACACAGCTCTTTCACAAGAACAGCAAGAACTCTTTGCCACTGAACCATCTTCTGGCCCCCATATTTTTTTGGGGGGGGTGAGAGTTGTGTTTTTTATATAGGTCCTCATGTGTACAACATGGCTGGTTTATGCAGTGCAAGAGACTGAACCCAGGGTTTCACGAATGCTAGGCAAACACTCAACCAACTATGCAACATCCCTGACCCTGAATCAAAACTTTTTTTTTTGAGACAGGGTTTCTCTGTGTAGCCCTGGCTGTCCTGGAGCTCACTCTGTAGATCAGGCTGGCCTCTAACTCAGAAATCCACCTGCTTCTGCCTCCTAAGTGCTGGGATTAAAGGCGTGTGCCACCACCGCCCAGCATGAATCAAAACTTTTCTAAGACCCCAAAAACCATACAGGCAGTGCTCCTGGTTGCACACTAGAACTTAATGGTGAGCCCCTACTGTTAAAGACACCACATACTTTTGTCCCAGGTCATAGAGAAATCAAGTTGGTACTTACCAAGAATGTTTCTTCTTGGCTGGCTAGCTAGCATAGTCCTGGAAGGTGATGTGCAGATTGCTGAGGGGGGGAAAGTCATCAGAAGGCTAACCTAGCTATGGACCTGTGTACTACAATAAGGACTGGTACGGCAGGAGATGCCAGTGAGTACAACGGCGCCATGAATGTTGCAGGGATAGGTGATAACTGCTTTGTGACTGCATTTAAGGTCTGCAAAGAGAAAATGCATATCTGGTACTATAAACCTAGTTCTTACCCATGACTTGGGAGTTCACAGACCCCAGAGTCGAACCTATCATTCTACTAAGTGCACACAGTATCGACCTGCCCTCTAAAGTCATTCCTCTAAACCCATAGACTAGCGTGACTCTCAGAACTCATTTAGAGACATTTCTTTATACCATGAATGGCGGTTAATCCAGAAACTCACAACTCGTCAAAGTACAGCAAATAAGTGTCAGTGGAGTGTTCACTCATCTACAAATAGGACATCTATACCACCCAGCCTCCCAGGAGGCTCAGAGAACATCGTGGAAGAAGGGGCAGAAAGACTGGTGGAACAGAAGTCAGAGAGGACCGGAGAGAGGCAGTGTCTTCTAGATAAGCCAGAACCAGTGCACTCCCAGCAGCTGTGGCTGCTTGCACAGGGTCAAGCCAGTTACTCTAGCATGAGGGTGAGGGGCTCACGAGTCCTTAGTCCTAACTAACCCTAGCTAACTGTGTAGCTTTGGACAACTGAGGCTTCTGGAGAAAAGGAGTCAGTTTTCCTTATGGGTGTGGCTCCTGGTAGGTTGCTAACACTCCGGTGGATACCCTTATCCCCAGGAGAATATAGGCAGCACAAATTGAACTTAATAGGTTATTAAAAATAGCCAGGTGGTGGTGGTGCACGCCTTTAATCCCAGCACTTGGGAGGCAGAGGCAGGAGGTTTTCTGAGTTTGAGGCCAGCCTGGTCTACAGAGTGAGTTCCAGGACAGCCAGAGCTATACAGAGAAACTCTGTCTTGAAAAAAACAAAAAAGTAAAAAATAAAAATAAAAAAAAATATATATATATATTATATGACATGAAACTGGGGGTGCAGTAGAAAAGTGGGGTGAATCTGGGAAGAGTTATAGAACTAAGTAACGAGTGAATAGGATCAAAACACAGCCAGAGATTCTCAGGGAATTAATAAAAGTAGTATACGAAAAGACTTTCCTATGTTAAAAACACAGCACAGTATTGTACTAAATAAATTGTGGTTTCTTGCTGGATGTGGTTGCACACGCCTTTAATCCAAGCACTCAGGAGGAAGAGGCAGGAAGATGTCCAGCCTCGTCTACAGAACAAGTTCCAGGACAGTCAGGGCTATACAGAGAAACCCTGTCTTAAAAAAACAAACAAAAATTTTGTTTTATTTTCTTTTTCATGTTTATTTAGTAACTAGAAAACTAGACAGTCTAGTAAAACATCAAGTAAGACAATTTTTTATAATTTTTACAGAGTGAAAAACAATCTAGAATTTTGGTAGCGCTTTGGTTTAAATATATCCTTCAAAAGTTCATGTGTGGAACATGCCTATACTTTGAGCAATCAGGAGACTGAGGCAAGAGGATTGCTCCAAGACTGAGACTAGCCTGGACTAAATAGAGAGTACTAGGTCAGCTGAGACTATATATAATAAAGGCTCTGTGTCTTAGTTCAGTGGTAGAGAGCTTGCCTTGCACATGTACACTCTGAATTCATTGCTCAGCATCCCCAGACTAAAAAGTTGTTAATGTGCTATAAGCTGGTAAAGTTTGGTCCTGGTTCTACATCCCATCCCCATGCTCCCCAAAATAAGACTATAAAATAAATATAAATTTATTTTACATTATTTTAAATAATAAATATAATTTATAAAATTATAAAATAAATATATTATAAAATATATTTTAATATAAATAAATATTTATTTATATTAAAATAAATATAATTTACAAATTACAAATATATTTTTTAAATTTGTAAAATATATTTGTCCATATAGCTAGGCTCTTTTCTGACTAGAATCATAATGAGAACTCATTTAGTTTAATCTACATTCTGGCACATGGCTGGTTACCTGTGCTCAGGTACCATGCCTCTGCCTCCTCACATCGTTCCCAGCCAGATCTCCCCTGAACCTTGCTCTTTCCCAGAATTCTTTTTGCCTCCCAGATGTCCCACCTCCTATTTCCTGCCTAAGCAATAAGCCATAGACTTTTCAGTTGACAGGTGATGCATCCATACAATACACAAGATATTCTCTCTACAAAAACCTTAATCTGGGGCTGGAGAGATGGCTCAGCAGTTAAGAGCCTTGACTGCTCTTCCAAAGGTCCTGAGTTCAATTCCCAGCAACCACAACCACATGGTGGCTCATAACATCTGTAATGGGATCCCTGATGCCCTCTTCTGGTGTGTCTGAAGACAGCAACAGAGTACTAACATATAAAAAAAATAAAATTTTTTTTTAAAGCTTAATCTTCAAACTAATATATCAATGGCATTAGGCAGCTGGGGCCTTAGGAGGTAATTCACAATGGACAAGGCCATGAAATGGCACCATGATGTATTAATGGGTTGCACTGCCACTCCATGTGGTGCCCTCCACCCCTTGTCAACTGTAGCAAAGCCCTCCCAGATGCTGAATAGATTTCAGTCTGTGCCAGTGGACTTCCTAGCTTCCAGAACTGTGAGCCAAATAATCTTTGTTTTTTGGTTTGTTTTTTTTTAAATGTAACTAACTACCCAGTTTGTTTTATTCAGCAACAGAAAACAGCCCAGGATAGAAAGTAACCTTTCCCAGGTTGTGCATTGCTTCTTCAAGAAATTCTTCTGACTAAATGGAAGGAACTATTACACTAGGGGAGTCAGAGAATGCAGGCAATTGTTTCATTTCAAAGAGTTTAACCTAGGAACATCATATCGCTGTCAGATGTTATGTAAGTACTATAAATGCTTCACTGCTGACAACAGAATGTCTTTCATCATGTGATAGCAACGAGTGGTTACTAAGACAACAGATAAGAAGGTTCATCGAGCATCCACTTGAAGAGGCCAGTGCTTTCCAGGAGATCCCTGGCTTATGAGGTCTGGACTCTCAGGAGTCTGAGAGCGGTGTGAGCAGGGCATATCATGTGACTACCCACTCAGAAGTCATGGCAAGGAAGGGAGCAGGCAGAGCAGGTGACTTTATAATTTCAAACCACAGCATCAAAATAACAGTTTTTAGAAGAAAGAGAAAAATGGTTGAAATTTTGCTAGCAAAACCAAAAAAGCAGATGATGCTGATGCAGATGGGATGGGTGGCTATCTTAGTAGCAACCTACGTTACATTCTATTGTATATAATAAAAAGGAAAGAGTTGTCAAGCTTGTATTTTTAAGATTACTTAAAAGACAAAGCACTATCGGGAAAAAAAAAATCTGTTCCTCTTCAAATTCTTCCCCTCACAATCGCCATCTCCACCCTAAAATTAAAAACCAAGCCAGTAAGAACAGGGATAAGAAATGTAAGTATCTGCTGTCAAAGCCGTGACTGTACTAATGTTACTCTCTAGGCCGTCTACTGAATGTAAGCACTACTCAGCTTAAGTCCCATCCTTTAATCCAAACTATACAGGACAAGGCCAAATGTCTGGCCAGCATGTTTGATGTAGAACCCAACATCTGCTCATGCTTATCTTCTTTGCTTTCAGGATCTTTGGGCACCTAGACATTGGGACACTGTGTTACATATTTATACTGGGATTCTGTATTATATATTTGCATTAGGGTTCTCTATTATATATTTACATTGGGACTCTTTATCACATGTTTACATTGGTATTCTGTATTAAATATTTACATTGGGACTCTGTTATATATTTACATTGAGACTGTATTATATATTTACATTGGGACTCTCTGTGTTACTATGTTATTTTTTTATTTTATTTTATGTATATGTGTACACTGTAGCTATCATCAGACACACCAGAAGAGGACATCAGATCCTATTTCAGATGGTTGTGAGCCACCATGTGGTTGCTGGGAATTGAACTCAGAACCTCTGGAAGAATAGTCAGTCCTCTTAACCACTGAGCTATCTCTTCAGCACCCTCTGTGCTACATATTTACATTAGGATGTTATGCACTGCATATCTTCATTGGAACTCTCTGTATTACATATTCTCCTTGGAACTCTCTGTATTACATATTTACACTGGAACTCTCTGTCACATATTTAGTAACGTTCCCTTCTATAATTATAAAGCTTTAAACCAAACCCAAGAATGAAGACTAATCAACATGCTAGAAATAACAGATGATTAAACAAAGTTGCATGACCTGATGTGAAATGTAGTTCTATTAACAGGCATTTGTGAACTTAATGTTCAAATTAAGAAAATAAGAACAGCCAGGCAGTGGTGGTGCACGCCTTTAATCCCAGCACTTGGGAGGCAGAGGCAGGTAGATTTCTGAGTTCGAGGCCAGCCTGGTCTACAGAGTGAGTTCCAGGACAGCCAGGGCTATACAGAGAAACCCTGTCTTGAAAGTACTCCCCCCAAAAAAAGAAAACAAGAACAGTATTATAAATTTAAAAGCAAAAATAGGAGACTACACCCAGCTACCCAGGGTTAGAAGCTATTCAGCATTTCTGTGCTTGTAACATTGACAAAAAGAAAGTTGTTTTAACCACACATGATTCTGGGATACCCCTGAATTTCCAT
>JADRCC010558706.1:0-17023 GCA_019843855.1 Hylomyscus alleni | reverse complement strand
TCTCTGGCTTGATGCTTTCTTTCTTTTTTCTCTTCTGTTCAACAACGTCTTGAACTTTTTTTTCTCACTTGTAGAGCCCTTGATAGGGTTCAACCATGCCATGTTCTCCTCAGATGACTGCAGTACTCTTTCCAGGTCCTAATCATAGGAAGAATAAGCTCTCTCTGTGTATTCCAGATCCTGAATATCTCTGCGGGAAAGAAAACTATTGTCTTTACTACTGTTGCTTTCTTGTTCTTCCAAATGTATTTTTATGATTTTCAGTGACATTCAGATCATGTGATATGTTCTTATACAACACCATGGATGAGAACTACTGTGGCTTCAGTTGCTCAATTTCATCAAGTAGCTCCTGAGCTGGTGGTGGAAGCTCATCCAGATGATATAGAGAGGAGGTTTCTGCTAGTTCTCTGTGTAGGTTCTTCCTCTTGGTAGTATGCGTTAATGTTAAAAATGCCATAGAAAAGTTAGAAGAGCCATCACCGCTGAACATACATGACCTTTTAGTGTCAATAAGCTTGGCAGGTAGGATTGTAGAAGAAGCAAAGAGAGATTGCATGCTTTTAGCTCACTCATGGACAGTTGAAATTTGGCAGACAAGGTTCTCATAGCTCCTTGACCATTCCAACGAACTGTGGTATTTTCAAGGAAGTCATCATAGGGACTAGCAGCTGAAGAAATCAACTTACCCGGGATCAATGGAGTACTGTTGGTCACGTGATATTTGACAAGGGAGCTAAAACCATCCAGTAGAAAAAAAGATAGCATTTTCAACACATAAGGCTAGTTCAACTGGTTGTTAGCATGTGGAAGATTGCAAATTGATCCTTTCTTATCTACGTGTACAAAACTCAAGTCCAAATGGATCAAGGACATCCACATAATACCAGATACACTGAAACTAATAGAAAAGAAAATGGGAACAAGTCTCAATGATCTGCACAGGGGAAATTTTCCTGAACAGCATGCCAATAGCTTATGCTGTAAGATCAAGAATTGACAAATGGGACCTCATAAAATTGCAAGACTTCTGTAAGGCAAAGGACACTGTCAATAGGGCAAAACAGCAACCAATAGATTGGGAAAAGTTTTTTACCAACCCTTCTTCTGATAGAGTGCTCATATCCATTGTATACAAAGAACTCAAGAAGTTAGACTCCAGAGAACTAAATAACCCTATCAAACAGGGTACAAAGCTAAACAAGGAATTCTAAACTGAGCATTACCAAATAGCTGAGAATCACATAAAGAAATGTTCAACATCCTTAGTCATCAGGGATATGCAAATCAAAACAACCCTGAGATTTCACCTCATACCAGTCAGAATGGCTAATATCAAACATTCAGGTGATGTTGGCAATAGATGTAGAGAAAGAGGAACACTCCTCCATTGCTGATGTGAATGCAAGCTGTTGCAACTACTCTGGAAATCAATTTGGTGATTCCTCAGATAATTGGACATAGTATTACCTGAGGACTCAGGTATACCACTCCTATACTTATACTCAGAAGATGCTCCAACATGTGATAAGGACATATGCTCCACTATGTTCATAGCAGCCTTATTTATAATAGCCAGAAGATAGAAAGAACCCAGATGTCCTTCAACAGAGGAATGGTTACAGAAAATGTGGTACATTTACACAATGGAGTACTACTCAATCTATTAAAAATGATGAATTCATGAAGTTCTTATGCAAAATGGATGGAACTAGAAAATATCCTGAGTGAGGTAACCCTGTCACAAAAGAACACACATTATACACTCACTGATAATTTCATATTAGTCCAGAAGTTTGGAATACCCAAGATACAATTCACAGACCACATAAAGCTCAAGAAGAAGGAAGACCACAGTGTGGAAACTTCAGCTCTTTTTAGAAGGGGAATCAATAAACCATGGGACGAGATACAGAGGTAAAGATTGTAGCAGAAACTGAAGGAAAGTACATTCAACGACTGTTCCACCTGGGGATTCATCCCATATACAGTTTCCAAATCCAGACACTTTTGCTGATGCCAACAAGTGCTTGCTGACTGGAGCCTAATATAGCTGTCTCCTCAGAGGTTCTGCCAGTGCCTGACAAATACAGAAGTGGATGCTCAAAGCAATCTATTGGACTGAGCACAGGGTCCTCAATGGAGGAGCTAGAGAAAGGACCCAAGGAGTTGTAAGGGTTTGCAACCCTATAGGAAGAACAACAATACGAACCAACCAGTACTCCCAGAGCCCTTGTGGACAAAACCACCAACCAAAGATTACACATGGATTGACCCATGGCACCAACTACATATGTAGCAGAGGATGTCCTTGTGGCACATCAATGAGAGGCACTTGGTTTTGTGAAATTTCAATGTCCCAGTATGAAGGGATGCCAGAAAAGGTAGCAGGAGTGGGTGGGTTAGTGAGCAGGGGAAGGGTGGTTCGAATAGGGGGGTTTTCAGAGGATAAATGAAGAAAGGGCATAAAATTTGAAATGTAAATGAAGAAAATATCTATTAACAAAGAATGAAATAATTGAGGATAAAACAGGAGTTCATAATTTTAAACTGAAAATTTTATCTTAGTTAGAGTTTTACTGCTGTAATTGGACACCTTGATCAAGGCAAGTCTTATGAAGGACAACATTTAATTAGGGCTAGCTTACAAGTTCAGAGGTTCAGTCCATTATCTTCAAGGAGGGATCATGGCAACATCCAGGCAAGCATGATTCAAGAGGAGCTTAAGAGTTCTATATTTTTATCTGAAGGCTACTTGCAGAATACAGGCTCCAAGACAGTTAGGACAAGAGTATAAAAGCCCACATCCAAAACGCCAAACCTAGTACTAGTGTCATACCCTGAGCCCAGAAAATACAAACCACCACAGACGGACACAGGAAATTCAGAGTTTTCTGAGTCTAGATAGTGTGTATCTATTTATGTATAAGTGTGTGTGTGTGTGTGTGTGTGTGTGTGTGTGTGTGTGTGTGTGTGTGTGCAGGTGTGTATTAACCAGAAAAACCTAGTTATTTCCCTAAACCATGATTACTTGCAATTTCATTTGCACTCTTGAAAGAAAACTTTGCTCTGCATTCTTATGAAACTCTTCTCCATTCACATTCTTCTAGATACAAATCTCAGCATTCTAGACTATCTTATCATAGAACTAGAAATTGTAGTATGAAACATTGATGTTTAACTATACTGCAATATCTACTTTAAAGCACTAAACTTCATTGTGTCATTCAAATATAAAATAGAGCCTATCATCACCAAATCCATGAATGCCTACATATATTCTGTTTTCTTTCAGTGCAAATCTACTAAAATAGGTTCATGAGTGTACAATCTTCAGTAAACTCTCCAATGGTCTGTGTTGATTATAGGATGCAACCAAGAATAGATGGGTAGAAAAATTCTATAAGAAAAGTTTAACTTGAATTCTTAATGGATAATCTGAAAATTAGAAAGACTTGAGAGATATCCTGCAATCTATAAAAATCTTTGCACGCTAGCCTAGTATAATATACATTACAAAGATCTCAATCAGCATAGATGGGGGAAAAAGTGCTAGCTAGAGCAGTAAGACTACAAAAAGAGATCAAGGCAATATAAATTGGCAAAGAAGAAATAAAGGTATCACCATTTGCAGATGATATGATAATGTACATAAGTGATCCTTTTTGATCCCTGAATTATTAATGCTAGCTCTCTGCATTTAAAACCTTACCATAGAAACTACAGTGTTGTGAATAGGTAGTTAGATCCTACATTCCTTTCCATAGTAACTTCCTATTTCCCTCCAGCAAGAGGCAAGCACAATATGCAGGCTACTGTTAGGCTTGCTTCAGCAAGCTTAGGCCTCCCTCCCTCAACCCTGCCTGGCAGCTCAAAGAGAACACAGCAAAGTTCCTGATAATCACAGAACAGATAACCATTAATCCCCTACTAGCTTCAGTAAAACACTAACAAATGGTTAAAGTTTTTCATTTTCCTTTCCCCTGGGCATCCTAAGAATTCCCAATCTTGTATATAAGCCCTATGTTTTACACACTCTATTATCACTTGCAAGCATTTACAATTAGTGAGTGCAAAGCATGTGATCTGAATCTGGACTCAAATAAAAGGCTCTTTTGTAAGTTACACTGCATTTCAGAATTCTTAGGTTCATCTGGGTTTCCCATGATCCATTGACATAACACTCCTAAAATACTACCAGAGAACTTCTCTAGCTGGTAAATAACTTCAGCCAAGTGGCCAGATATAAAATTAACTCAAATAAATCAGTACCCTTCATTTATACAAATGATAAACAGGCTGAGAAAGAAATTAGGGAAACAACACCCTTTACAAATGACACAAGTAATATAAAGTATTTTGGGGTTACTTTAACCAATCAAGTGAAAAGCTTGCACAGCAATAACTTCAAGTTACTCAAGAAAGAAATCAAAGATCTCAGAAAATGGAGAGATCTCCCATGCTCATAGATTGGCAGAAATATCATAGTAAAAATGGCCAACCCACCAAAGGCGATCTATAGATTTAATGCAGTCTTCATCAAAATACCACCACAATTATTCAAAGGCATGGGAAAAGCAATTCTCAAATTCATCTTGAATGATAAAAAACCCAGAATAGTGAAAACAATTCTGAATAATAAAAGAATGGCTGGAGGGGTTCACCATCTGTGACCTCAAGCTTTACTACAGAGCAATAGTGATAGAAACTGCATGGTGTTGGTACAGAAACAGACACATTGATCAATGGAAAAGAATTGAATACCCAGAAATGAAACCATACATTTACAGATACTTGATCTTTGACAAAGAAGTCAAAAATATATAACTGGAAAAAGAAAGCATTTTCAATAAATGGTCCTTGTCTAACTGGTGTCTGTATGCTGAAGAATGAAAATAGATCCATATTTGTTATTTTACATAACTCAAGTCCAAGTGGCTCAAGAAACTCAACATAAAACCAGATACAATGAATCTAATAAAAGAGAAAGAAGGAAAGTTCCTTGAACTCATTGACACAGGAGGAAATTTCCTAAACAGAACTCCAATGACTCATGCTCTAAACTTGATAAATGGGACCTCAAGAAACTGGAAAGTTACTGGAAGGCAAAGGATATAGTCAATAAGACAAATCGGCAACCTATATATAGGGAAAAAGTCTTCACTAATCCCACATCTAATAGAGGGCTAATATCCAAAATATATAAAGAACTCAAGAAGTTAACCACCAAAAATCAAACAAACTAATCAAAACATGGGGTAAAGAACTAAACCAAGATTTCACAACTGAGGAATTTCAAGTGTCTAAGAAGTACCTAAAGAAATGGTCAAATTCCTTAGTGATCAGAGGAATGCCAATCAAAATGACCCAGAGATAACACCTTACACCAATCAGAATGGCTAAGATTAAAACTTTAGGTGACAACACATGTTGCAGAGGATATGGAGAAAGAGGAAAACTCACCCATTGCTGGTGGGATTGCAATCACTCTGGAAATTAGTTTGGCATTTCCCCAAAATTGGAAATAGATCTACCAGAGGACACAAATATACCACTCTTGGAAATATATGCAAATGATGCCCCACCATGCCACAGGGACACATGTGTTATCCTACATTCATAGCTGCCTTATTTGTGTTAGTTAGGAGCTGGAAACAACCCAGATGACCCATGACAGAAGAATGGATACAGAAAATGTAGTTCATTTACAGAATGGTATACTAGTCAGCAATTAAGAACTGAGATATCCTGTGTCTTGCAGACAAAAGAATGGAACTAGAAAATATCATCCTGAGTGAAGTAACACAGATCCATACATGGCATGAACTCACTAACATATGGATGTTAGCCAAAGGGAAAAAAGTACAGAATACCCAAGATAAAGTCCACAGAAATCACAAATGTCAACAAGCTGAAGTCACCAAATGAGGATGCCCCAGTACCACTTTGGAGGGAGAAGAAAGCAATCACAAGTGGGAAGTAAGGGAGGGAGACCTCAGAGGAAAAGTCAACAGTGGGATGGAGAAGGAGTGGTGGGGAGAGAGAAACCTGATATGATATTTGGTGGAGAAAAAGGACTGAAGACCCGAGGACCAGCAGAAAGAGTGGAAATAGGCAGCCACATGAATTAGGAGGTTAAGGGGACCCTCCAAAATGCACCAGAGAACTGGAAGTTGAGAGGCACTCAGAACTCAAAGGGAGAGACCTTAAAAGTAATGCCCTACAGTGGGAAGAGGGAAATTACAGTACCCACCTCCAGCAGGATGATAGGGCATTAAAAGAGGGAGGGGGTGCATCCCACAGTCACAACTCTAACCCACAATTGTTTCTGTTTGAAACAAGTAAAGGGATGAAAATGGAGAGGAGACTGAGGAAAAGAAGATCCAGCAACATACCCACAGTGACGTCCAGCTCAAGGAGATATCCCAAGGACAGACACTAATATGGAGCTGTTGAGCACTCACATAGGGGCATATCGTGACTCCTTCTGAAAAGACCAACATGCAGCAGAAAGTGTCAGATATTGATATTTGCACCAGATCAATGGACAGAAGTTGTTATACTTGTGGTTGAATTAGAGAAAAGTTGGAAGAAGCTGAGAAGGAGGGAAAAGCTGTAGGAAGATCAGTGGTCTCAATTAACCTAGACCCCTGATATCTCTCAAACAATGGGCCATCAACCAGGCAGCATATACCAGATAATGTGAGGTCCACAATGCATTTACAGCAGCGTACTGCCTGTTCTGGTTCAATCCGTGTAGATGCACCCAACCATCAAAAGGCTGGAGACCTCAGGGTGTTTGGAGGACTGATGTGGTGGGTGGTGGGAACATCCTTGTAGAGACCGTGACAGGAAGGAGGTATGGCATATGGAACAGTCACAGTATATACTAAATAAAAGGAGGAGAATAAAGACTTGAGTTTAAATAAATAAATAAATAAATATATAAATAAGTTATATAATAAGGTTAAAAAATTAACCTTTGGAAATTTTTATTCACCCTTTGGAAAACATTTTGCTTTCCAAAAGGTGAACAATAGGCTAGCCTTCTCTTGTGACCTAATTCTGAAAACACTGGTTTGCTTTAGCTGCATTCAGGATAGCAGTATCTTGAGAGAAGCAATATAAGATTATCAGCAGGGTCCATTGTAACTCCTATTCTCACATACAGTATTTTCCCAGTGTTCTTAAAGATTCTCCACTACAAGTTCTGGGTGCTATGGAAGCCTTCCCTCTCAGTAACCATGTTAGCAGGGTTCAGATTGTCAAACCTATTACATTTCAGTTTCCATTGTGGTCTTCATAATATCTTAGAGTTTGAATATCCCTTAGACAAAATGCCAAAATCTGAAAGTTTTGTTTTAATTCTGTTTATGTTTTTACTTTTTTCTAGTATATATATTTTTAATTTTTAAAAATTTTATTGGTTACTTTATTTGCATATCAAATATTCCACCCTTTCCCTATTGCCCCTCAGAAAATCTCCTATTTCACCTCCTTTTCCCCTGCTTCTATGAGGATACTACTCCACCCACATAACCACTCTAGCTTCATCACCCTAGAATTCCCCCTCACAGAGGCATCAAGCCTTCGCAGGACCAAAGGCTTCCACTCTGACTGATACCAGATAAAGCCATCCTTTGCTACATACTCTGCTGGAGCCATGGCACCCTCCATACATGAATTCCACAACTGCATTTTCAAGGCATCTAGAGTACAATTATACAAAAATATTTGGAAAGCCAAACTGCAGGAGGGCAGAGTCTAGTAGTAACCTCATCCATGGCTCTGTCTGTAGTCTCTAGAAGACACACTTTGTCTGATTCCCTTCTGATGACTTGATTATCTCCTGGCACCACTCGGGTGAAGGGTCACTTCCACAGTATAGCCTGTCCCTCTGTGTTGCTTCCTGCTCAGTTAAAGCATTTTGCTGGCTTATTGATGTGAATAATTTTTTCCAAGGAGTGATTCATCTCCATCAGCAGATACTCTGACATGATTCTGTCATCCTCAAGGTGCTTGAGCCCTGAGGTATTTTACATTGAATACTTTGATCCTCTTGGACTTGAGTTTCTGCAGGGTGACAAATACGGGTCTATTTGCATTCTTCAACATGCAGATAGACAGTTTCACCAGTACCAGTACCAGTACTCGTGAAGAAACAGTAATTTTTTTCGTGGAATTATTTTGACTTCTTTGCAGAAAATTAACCATAGCTCTGCAGTTTTATTTCTGAGATATGATTTTAATTGATTGATTAACCTGTCCGTTCATTCATTTTCATTACTCTAGCTCTGTTGGAGAGTTGAAGTCAGATTGTGAGCTCTTTATGACTATTTCTCTTTCCTTCAGGATTGTAGGTTTATTTGAAATGTGGATTTGTACATGACCAAAATTTTCCAAGTGATAGCTATTGAGAATATTAATGATTTTTCTTGGACTTTACAATTTAAGTGAGTACAAAATTTCAATGAATGCCCTTATGATTCTTTTTTATTAATTTCATTTGATTTGATATTATCTTTATTTACATTTCAAATGATATCTCCTTTTTTGGTTTCCTCTCTGAGAAAAAACCCTGTTCCCTCCCTTGTCTTCCTGTTCACCAACTCTACCACGCAACTGACCCTGGATTTCTCATACACTGGGGCATAGAACCTTCACAAAACCAAAGACCTCTCTTCTCATTTATAACTGACTAAGCCATCCTCTGCTACATATGCAGCTGTAGCCGTGGGTCCCATGTGTACTCTTTGGTTGGTGGTTTAATCCCTGGGAGCTTTGAGGGTACTAGTTAGTTCATATTGTTGTTCATCGTGAGGGGCTGCATACCCTTCAGCTTCTTGGGTCTTCCTCTAGCTCCTTCATTGGGGATTGTGTGCTTAGCCCAATGGATGGCTGTGAGCCTTTAGTTCTGTATTAGTTGGGCACTGGCAGAGCCTCTCAAGATACAGCTATATCAGGCTCCTGTCAGCTAGCACTTGTTGGCATCCACAATAGTGTCTAAGTTTGGTGATTGAATATGTGAACGATTCCGAGGTGAGGCAGTCTCTGGATTGTCCTTCCTTTGGTCTCTAGTCCATACTTTGTCTCTGAAACTCCTCCCATGGGTATTTTGTTCCCCCTTCTAAGAAGGATCAAAGTATCCTCACTTTGGTCTTCCTTCTTCTTGAGTTCTTGCGGTTTGTGGATTATATTTTGCATGTCCCAAGCTTCTGAGCAAATACCACTTATCAGTGATTACACACTTTGTATGTTCTTTTGTGATTGGGTTACCTGACTCACAATGATATTTAAAATTCCATTCATTTTTCTAAGAATTTCATGAAGTCATTGTTTTTTATAGCTGAATACTATTCAATTGTGTAAAAAATACCACATTTTCTGTATCCATTCCTCTGTTGAGGGACATCTGGGTTAGTTACAGCTTCTGGCTATTATAAATCTGACTGCTATGAACATAGTGGAGCATGTGTCCTTATGTACATGTTGGAGCATCTTATGGGTATATGCCCAGGAGTGGTATAGCTGGGTCCTCAGGTAGTACTATGTCCAATTCTCTGAGGAACTGCCAGACAGATATCCAGAGTGGTTGTACCAGCTTACAATCCCACCAGCAATGGAGGAGTGTTCCTCTTTCTCCATGTCCTTACGAGTATCCTCATTCACTGGAGTTTTTGATCATAGCAATTCTGACTGGTGTGACGTGGAACATCAGACTTGTTTTAATTTTTATTTCCTGAGAAGCCCTAAACCTGATAAACAACTTATGAAAAGTAGCTGATTTTAAAATTAATCCAAGCAAGTCACTTTGTATTCTTGTATACAAAGGATAAACAGACTGAAAAAGAAATTAGGGAAACAACACCCTTAACAACAATCACAAATAATATTAAATACCTTTGTATAACTAAACAAAGCAAGTGAAAGACATGGATGACAAGAACTTCAAGTCCCTGAAGAAGGAAATAGAAAATATCTCAGAAGATGGAAAAATCTCCCATGCTCATGAATTTGCAGTCTTAATATATTAAATGGCCATGTTGTCAAAAGTAATCTACACATTCAATACAATCCCTGTCAAAAATTAAACTCAATTCTTCACAAAGTTGGAAAGAGTAATTTGCAAATTTATCTGGAAGAACAATAACCTAGGATAGCAAAAATTATTCTCAACAATGAAAGAATCTCTGGTAGAATTCCCATCCCTGAACTTAAGCTGTACTGCAGAGCATTTTTTATTAAAAAAAATTTCATGGTATTGATACAGTGACAAGCAGGTGGTTCAGTGGAATAGAACTGAAGACCCAGAAATTAACCCACACATCTATGATCATTTGATCTTTTAAAAAGTTGCTAAACCATCCAGTGGAAAAAAGGCAACATTTTTCAATAAATGGTGCTGGCTCAACTGGTGCTTAGCATGTACAAGAGTGAATTTAATCCATTCCTATTTCCTTGTAAAAAGCTCAAGTCCAAATGGATCAAGGACTTCCACATAAGATACATTGAAACTAAATAAAAATGAAAGTGAGGAAGAGCTTAGAGCACAAGGGAACAGAACAGAACAACAGTAACTTATGTTCTAAGATCAGGATTTGACAAATGGGAACTCATAAAATTGCAAACCTTCTGTCAGGAAAAGGACACTCTCAATAGGATAAAATAGCAACCAATAGTGGAAAAAGATCTTTACAAATCCAACATCCAATAGAGGGCTAATATCCAATATATACAAAGAACTCAAGAAGTTAGACTACAGAGAACCAAATAACCTTATTAAAAAGTTGTGTACAAAGCTAAACAAAGAATTCTCAAATTAGGATTACTGAAAGGCTAAGAAACATCTATAGAAATGTTCAACATTCGTAGTCATCAGGGAAATGCCCTTATGATTCTTAAGATTATTTTCTGTTTCTTGTGATCCCTCTCTTCAGTCCTGATTTTGTGAATTTGGAGTTTCTCTCATGGATTTTTACTTAGACTGCTTAAGTGTTAAACTGTCTTAATTTTTTAACAACAAATAGATTTTTTATTTCATTCTTTATGTTCTTTCATTTGTTTCAATCTTATTTACTTTTCCCCTCATGTTGATTATTTCTTATAATTACTCCACTTATGTTTCCTGAACATAAGAAGTTAGATTAAAGAGAACCAATATATACTATTAAAAACTGCGGTGAAGTCAGGCGGTGGTGGCACACACCTTTAATCCCAGCACTTGGGAGGCAGAGACAGATGGTTTTCTGAGTTCAAGGCCAACCTGGTCTACAGAATTAGTTCCAGGACAGTCAGGGCTATACAGAGAAACACTGTCTCAAAAAAGCCAAAAAAAAAAAAAAAAACAACCTGTGGTGAAGAGCTAAAAAAAGTATTATCAACTGAGGAATTTTGAATGACCATGAATGATCTAAAGAAATGTTTATTATCCTTAGTCATCATGGAATTAGAAATCAATATGACATTGTGATTCTAACACACAACCGACATTATGGCTAAGATAAAATACTCAGTTGACAGCATATGCTGGTGAAGATGTGGAAAATGGACAGTCCCCCCATTGCTGTTGGGATTGTATGCTTATACAACCATTCTTGAAATCGTTTTGGTGGTTCATCAGAAAACTGGAAACAGTACCACTCCTGGGCATATACCAAAAAGATGCTCCAAAATAAAACCAGGACACATGCTCCAATAAGTTCATAGCAGCATTATTTATAATAGCTTGAAGCTGGAAATAACCGAGATGCCCCTTCATCAGAGGAATAGATTCAGAAAATAAGGTACATTTACACAAGGAAGTACTAGTCAGCTATTAAAAACAATGGCATCATGAAATTGCCAGGAAATGAATGGAAGTATAAAATTTCTTCCTGAGTGATGTAACACAGTTTAAAAAGAACACACATGGTATGTATCACTGGTAAGTGGATTTTAGGAAAAAAAGATGAGAATAACCATGATACACCTTACAGACCATACGAAGCTCAAGAAGAAGGAAGACCAAAGTGTGGATGTTTCAGTCATATTTAGAAGTGGAAACAAAATAATCGTGGGATATAGAGAATGGGGAGAAGTTGGAAAAAAGAGAAAAGATGAGGAGGAAAAAAAGGTGGCAGGATCAGGTGTACAAAGAGATGGGGGAGATCTACAGAATCAGGAAATTGAACAGGGGTGTGTAGCAGTTAGGGATGGAGAACTGGGGCTACCCAACAAAAAGTCCCTTATGCCAGGAAAGCAAAAGACTCTCAGGACCAAACTGGAATGACATTACCTGAAATGCCCAACAAAGGGGAGAGAGAACCAGTACAGACCATATCCAGAGGTTAGGAATGGCCACAGTTGAGGGTTGGGGCCACCCCCTTTCTCAAAACTTTAACCCAAAATTTCTACTGTCTATAGGAAGTACAGGGAAAAAGAGAATATCAGAGACTGAAAGAAAGTTTATACAGATGCTGCCCCACCTGGGGAACCATTTACTATTCAGTCCCAAACTTAATCAGTATTTTTGATGTCAAGAAATGCTTGCTTACAGGAGCCTGTCATGGATGTCTTCTGAGAGGCTCTGATAGAATCTTACAGATACAAATGTGAATGTTTAAAATAAACCATTGGAACAGAATGGGGAACTCAGTGGCAGAGTAATAGGAAGGACTGAAGTAACTCAAGGAGTTTGCAATCAAATAGGAAGAACAACAATATCAAGCAACCAACCTCCTCTCCTCCAGAAATCTCAGGGACTAAACTACAAACCAAATACACATGTAGAGACCCATGGCTCCAACTATGTATATAGCAGAGGATGACCTTATCTGACATCAATGGAGGGAAGGTCCTAAGTCCTGTTAAGGCTAGATACCATTGCTTAGGGGAAAGTTATGGCAGAAAGGCGGGAGATGGTGGTTGTGTGGGCAGACCATCTAGAAAACTAAAGGGAAGGGGATAAGTTTGGGGTTTGGAGGGGAAACTCAAAAGAGGAATAACATTTGATATGTAATTAAATAAAATAACCAATAAAAATTAATAAAACATGCATAAACATAAAAACTAAATAAATTGATCTAAAAGTAAAAATTAAGCAATGTAGGAGTCAAATTATTTGAATAAAAAGGTGTAAAGGAATGGGAAGACATAAAGGAATGGGAAGGAGTAAAGGCACATAGGAAGTGTCATAAACTTAGCATGCACTCAGAATGTCTTCAATCGAGAAGGAAGTTGACTGAGCTGAGGAAAGAGTCAGTGGCAAGATAGGCTACATATATGGGTCCAGAGGTGCAGATACCAGGAAAGTACAGGCTACCTTTGTGGTGTAATGAAGCACACAATAATTTATGGTATTTTTAAAAGAAATAATGATTATTAAACAAAAAACTGTTACCAAATCTGAACTACTGGAAATTTCATTTGCACTATTGAAAACTAATTTTTAATCTGTAGTATTATTAAAGGCTACTCCCTTATCATTCCTATAGATAGAAGTCTCTGCAAGTATCACAGATCCAGAAGTCATACATAGGAAAATGTTGTTCAAAAGCAGGGGGCAGCCTGGGCTGGGCCCCAGGCTGGCCTGACTGGCTGAGGCTCTCTTTCTCTCTCTATTGGCAAGAGGCCTGCTGCTGAGGCCCAGGTCTCTCTCTCCTCTGGGGCTGACCTGTTTGCTGCAGGGCACCTTAATTAAAAAGGAGGCAATATATGAATGAGTTATTATAGGAAGGAGAAATATGCTAGTTAAGTAGAGAGAAGGAAAGGAGAGGAGAGGGAGAAAAAGGAGAGGAAGAAAGGCAGAGAAGAGAACAAAGAGCAGAGAGGAGAGAGAGGGCAAAAGGGTAAGAGTTATAGAGGAAGGGTAAGGGTAAGAGAGGTAAGAGTAAGAGAAGAGGTTAGAGTAAGAGAGGAGTAAGAGAATAAGAGAGCAAGAGAGTGAGGAGGGGGTAAACCACACCTTTTATTGTATGGGGCGTGGCATGCCTGTCTTGTGGTCAGGTGACTGTGTGTGTAGGGTCCAGTTAGAATGCTGGGAGTTTGAGGCAGTGTCTGCCTGATAGAGCACACACCTCCTGCAGGGGAAGCTGTGAGGGGTCTGGGCTGAAATCTGAGCCATTGGTCTCAGGAGCAATTCACTGAACACCTACCATCCCACTTGAGCAGATGCTCAGTGGGTCTCCGGGGTTCCAAGGTGGCTCTGCCCTACTAGACTCTGGCTGTCAGAACTACTCACTGACCTACAGGAAAATGATGACTTTTACATAATACAGAAATATCCAGTGCAAAACGCTAAACTTGTTTGTGTCATTTAAACACAAAATGAGGCATATATCACCCAAACCCATGAATTGTTGCCTACATATATTCTGCTTTCTTTTAGTCTAAATCCAATGAAACAGGTTCATGACTGAACAACCTTCAGTAAATTGTCAGATAGTCAATGTTGATTCTAGAATGCAACCAAAAATAGATGGGTAGAAAGAATGTATAAGAAAAGTTTACACATTGAAACACACAGTTTCTTCACAGTGACCATTTTTTTCTAAGATACTAAAAAGCTATTTTTTAAACAAGACTTCTTGAGAGACACTACCACAAAGTAAAATGATCAAAAACAATGCAGGAAAACAAATATAATGTAGAATAGATGAATCAGCATAACTTATTAAATTGAAAAATTTGAGGATATAGGAGATAGGTAAGAATTTGTAATTCAAATATTAACATGACTTTTCCATTTCTGATGAATTTTTGCAAGGTAGAGTGTCCTTTTTGTGGTATTGGAAATAAAGGAAAAAGCATGACTTTCTCTCTGGATATTGTTGAAATTTTAAAACTCAATTTTAACCATGTAAATTAACTGAATCTGAGAAGACGTGTATGATTTTGGATAGAGCTAAATTAAGCATATTCTCAGATTTGATCTGTTTATTAATTCTCAAAATAATTGGAAGCACAGGTCTTGTTTAGATATTCTTAAATGTGATTTCTGTGACATAGTCCATACTCTAATTTCTTTGGATCTCAGTGACTATAAACATGAGACTGCCTCTCCCTGACTTGGACAATGTAAAACAGTGTTCTTTGTGTCACCCATAGCTCCAATTGTGCTCTTACTGGATGTCTCCCTGTGAATCATCTGATACAATTCACTGACATCATTTCTAATTGTGTTTACATAATCAAATTGTTGAAACTTTCCAAGGAACAAATTTGAACAAAAGGCCTTCCTTCCACATATTAACAACATGAGTGATATCATGGATCCTGAAAATGAATTATCCTCCTAATTATTTACTTACACATGTTTATTACATGGGCTGTGGGCACCAGTTGCAGAGCCCCAGGGAAGAAAGTATTTAAGTTTCCTCCAGGGCTCAGGAACAATCTGAAAAAAAATGAGTCATGAATATGAAACAAACCTCTCCTTTCACCAGAGAAATAAAAGCTGGTAGAAATTAGATGTGTTGATATGCACAGCACTTCACAATTCACACTGCCTAGGATTAAGGCAGGAAAAATATGTTCATTTTGAGGGGAATCTTCTTCCTCCTTAACATTCCATTCCTCATGGTCAATTTCATTGATCCCAGGTGCTTTTGGAGAATACATTTGAATGAAGTCGAGGATAGAGTCTTGGGATTATCTTGTTCCTTCATCCTTGCAGCAGTTCAGACTCCAATTGAGAAAGATCATTTCAACCAGACTCTGAATTTTCTGTAAGTGATTCATAGTTTTTATGTAAGTGACAACTTGAATATTTATTGAGTACTCTGGGGATGAAGATTAGGCAAATCCTTGAGTCTTCTGTCCTGTTGCGAACTCTGAATACCAAAAACCAACCTTAATTCTTCTGCAGATTCAATCCTATTTTCTCCTTTTAA
This sequence comes from Hylomyscus alleni, assembly GCA_019843855.1. Taxonomy (NCBI): domain Eukaryota; kingdom Metazoa; phylum Chordata; class Mammalia; order Rodentia; family Muridae; genus Hylomyscus; species Hylomyscus alleni. The sequence goes on along the minus strand of JADRCC010558706.1, from coordinate 1,154 downwards.
TTTAGTGAAAGTTTTAGTTTTATTCCTTATGGCTTCTGACTTAAAGACTGGAAGCTTAGCAATGAAGGAATATGGATACTTATCCTTCAATAAAAATCCTCCTATTAACAGTTTATATGACACACTGGACAATAATGACTTATTGAAATGATCTCAATATTTCATTGTGTTTTAATCCAAGGCCATGTAACGAAATGATCATAAAATCTGCTGACAATCCTTCCGTAAATAGGATGCTCCTAGAGCATATGCTGGTTTCAGTAATTTTCATGTCACATATATTTAGCAAGAACTTTACATACATACAAATTTACTCACTCAAGTTCATTGCACATGGTCCCTTTCTGCCTTCTAAAGCTTGATCAAGTTTGGAAATAGAAGATTTTTACACTCAGAAATTCATACTTCATATGAATGCCTAGATGGATATTTTTGTATGTATATGAGCAAAGAATATTTCGTTCATGATGGGTCAAGAAATTCAAATCTAAAACACCTGTGGCTCCATGCTTTATAGAGTATGTGTATAATCACTGGCTTTTATGTTTTATAAAGTTAAGTTTGGCACTCACTCCTTAGAGTAAAACATATTGGAATATATGGAATCCAACAATATGCTTACATTCCTTGACTAGTGAGACTATCAATAAGAGTGGTGACTGTTTAGATTCCTTGTCACTGGCATGGGATACAGTTGTGGTGTGGAAGAGTTGGAACATTTGAGAACAGTTATATAGGAATTTTCTATTAGGATTTTGTTCATTATTTAAGAAACATGTCTTCTCTTTTTGTGTCTAAGTTGGTTATTCTCTGACCCTTTTAAGATATTTATATCATGTGGTGCTAATTTCAGAAATTTTAGTAAATATTAGTGAACATGTTACCAATGTGGTCTCAATACACATTTTTGTGGACTTATGATTGTTGTTTAAAAACACAAATCTTTAAACTACTAGGCTACACAGACTGCTTAAGTAACTAATGTTTCCTAAAGTATAGATTCAGGAAGTAGTTTGAGCATTGCCCAAGGTCTACTCTAACATTTCTTTTGTATATTAGAAAAATTTAATTGAGATTTTTTGTGTGTGGTAATAAAGAATATTCTAAAATGGTCTATTTCACAGATTATAGAATGAAAAGACAACAGGGGTGTA
>JADRCC010558696.1:0-11336 GCA_019843855.1 Hylomyscus alleni | reverse complement strand
TACTTCTAGTCATCTGGATCCCATACCCTAAAGGCATCCTAAGAGCTAAAAACAAAAATACTAACCAGAGAACACACATTCAAATTGTGAATCTTGTAGGGGATATTTCAAAACCATGGTATAATATTGCCTAATCTTCTTTATCTTGAACCTTATTTTTAATTCTTGGCCTACTTGAATCTCATACATCTCCAGTCCAAAACAACTGTTATCTTTGAATTTATTCCAAAGAAATATGAATTCTGCAAAATGAGAGAACTTATAGTATAGCAGAATCAGGGTCTCCTCTGGGGATGCTTAGGATGGATTCAAGTAGAAACTCAAAGACTATTCTGTTAGAAGTTATAGTGGTTTGAATGAAAACTACCCCCATAGACTCATACGGAGTAGCATTGTTGGAAGTGTAGCCTTGTTGGAGGAAGTATGTCACTTAGGGGTGGACTTTGAGATTTCAGAAGCTCAAGCAAGGTCTAGTGGCTCACTCTTTTTTCCTGCTGTCTGCTGATCCAGATATAGAACTATCAGCTGTCTGTCCAGCACCATGTCTACCTGTGTGCTCTCATGCTTCCCTCCATGAAAGCAATGGACTACACCTCTGAACTATAAGCCGGGCTCAATTACATGTACAACTTTGCAATAGTCACCATTGTTATGATGTTTCATCACAGCAGTAAAATTCTAATACAGAGGTTAAAATTAAAAAATAAATCTAGAGTAGGCAATTGTATGCCCAATAGCTGCCTGGAGGAGGAGAATGGTATAGAGAATCAAAGAAACTAAGCCACCTAAGCGGGCACAAAGTCAGAAATATAACAGACAAGCAGCCACGTGACAGGGAAGGGGGTTTTTAGAGAAAAAGTAAAAAAGGCCAAAATTGTTGAGGAAACTCAAAATGTTAAGCAAAACATGCTTAGAAAATAAAAAGGAGATAAGTTATGCTCTTCTTGATAACTCAGAAAAGTGGGTAGATTTACACAGCTGCACTGAGACTTGATAAGCCAGGGGTAGGAGTCCAGCGAAGAAAAGTATAGTATCACAATAAAGAACTAGGTAGCCTGGTTCCTGGTTGAGCTAAGGCTTGAAGCCCTGGAAGCTTTCGCCTGTTCCAGGGCACAGGCTCATCACTAGTGGCAGCCCTCCATAGATTTGTGACCATCAGTCACATAAAGCCCCTTCATAGGTAAAGGATGTGACCTGTGGTCACTTAGGCTCAGGTAGATCTCCATTTTAACAAGGTACATAAAGGCCTGGAGGACTTAGCCAATAAGTCCTCCTTCCCAGACAGTCCTCCCTGCAAAAGGTATTTAATCTCAGACCCACCCTGAGAAGTGGGGTATAGTTTAACTCATCCACTTTCTGCCATGACAAAAAAATGTCTTAAAACCTCAAACTGTCTCTTTTGATCAGGACCACCATGGGGAGCAATGGAGAAAGCCTCCACCTATAGAGCTACAATCTAATCTCCTATAGAAGTCCTCTGCATTCTCAGCCACTGCCGCCACCAAGCCAAGCCCAAGCTCAAGCCTACTGCGGAGGCAAAGGACTCTCCCCACAGGACCAGCAAGGGCTAACCCCCTCCACCCATACCCTGGCCTAGATCCAGCCCATAGGCCTCACTCTATTCTCTTTTGAGGCTCCCAGTGGCACCTGGGTGTCCAAGAGCCTGAGAACCAGACAACCCTGAGGCTTCCCGTTGGCCCAACACCTGCCTGGCAACAGTATGGGGTAAGTGCGGTCAACTCCCCACATCCTGCCTCCCCAGCGGCCATGCCCTGTAGCAGAGCAGAGACGGGACCCCACAACCATACATTATTCTACCTAGATCTTTAGCATGGCTTCGGGTGAAACTGTCTTCTTTCCTATTGGTGTCCCTTGACAAAGTAATTGATCCAATCTTACTGGAATGTTAGCTATCCACATAGGTCAGATGTTGTAGTAAATATTTAATCTCAATTGGGGGTTTCGACCCCACCTCTGATCATTCAGTTCCCAGTTAAAACCACACAACTTTTATATTTATAATAAACCTTTAAAGCACTAGAGCTGGGCAGATTCTACCCTCTACGCTGTTGTGTCTACTTCCCTACCAACAACCTCAAGATATGACTTGCCTTCTTCTGCCTGAGTTGCTTTTACTACAACTGGCCTGCCCTTCTATCCAGTTCTCACAATTGTTACTCTGTGGTGTCTTTTCCTCTCTCCACCTTTTCTTCCTTCTCCTCCTGTGGTTGTTCCTCAGACCCCAAAGTTCAGGCATCAAAACCCTGCTTACTTCTCTTCTGCCCAGCAATAGGCTGTAGACATCTTTATTCAACCAATAGTTTTAACTAAGCATCATTTGGTGTATGTGAGAATTCCCTAGTCCCTGAGGCCTCCAGATTTTGGGGGCCAGTATTTAACATTACAATACACAGCAATGACTAAACCTCAACAGACACAGATTGTATTCTCTCCACCAAAAGGAGAATTTTCTTCTCTAACATTGTATTTTACAATCTTGAAAGAAAGCAGTTTAAGTGTGCTAGAAGTTTAATTGATTTCTGGAATATATAACGTAGATGGGAAACATTGTTAAATAAATGTGCAAATATTATACATGGGAAAGTTAATAAAGAAGGTAAGATTCACTTTCAAGATTCCTGTAGAAAGGTGATGAGTAGAGAAAACTGAATTTTACCAAGGGACAGAATCAAGTTGTTTGGTTTAAACTGTCCTGTCCCTGGCCACACAAGTGAGCCTTGCCAAGATTGTACTTGTTCCTTGAGTGGATCCTAAGCATTTCTCTCTACAGAGGCACAGTGGCTCAGGGAGAAGCAGAGTATCTGAGGACAGCCTTTCTGAGTTGTTCTGTTTGGGGTATGCCTGACTCTTATACACCTGGGTATCCCAGGAGAGGCCTGTCAACCACAGGCCTGCTGGTACAGGCAACTATACTCTGCTTCTCTTTAGGTGAAGGATAGAGAATCAGAGCTGAAGGTAGATAACAAGCAGAAAGTGCTTTTTTATTGAAGTGCATTGAAGATGGGTTTGGAAATGGTACCAGACTGGAGGATAGAAATGGCTAACCACAATGAAATGGTGGCTCAGTCAATGGGAAAACATGAGAGCCATGGTGTTCAGTATTCACAACTCAGCCAAGTTTTGTCTTGTTTTAAGCAGTGGACTTAAAGCTCATCTACATTTTAAGTGGAAATTATATGCATAATATATACTTATAATATATATTATATATAATATGTATTTATATGCACATATAATGTAACCAGGAGTGATGGTACACACAATTCTGAGGCAGGAGAATCTCAATATTGAGGCCTGCTAGACTACATAGTGGTATCTGGGATTTAAAAACAAAGGTCATAGTAAATAGGATGTGGTGTGTATTTTATGCATTAAATATGGGTCAAATGGATATAAATATATGGTAAATGACCTTAGAGGCAGAGGATTACTTGTGCTGAATCCCTTCTTAGTCTCTAGTAAGTTCTCTAGTCCTCTAGTCCCTGAGGTAAGTTCCAATGAACTTACCTTAAATACTATGGATCTATAATTTTCTACTTAAAATCTACTGAGCTGGACAGCAAAAGTAGATGAGGATGAATGGAAAGATGTTAGAAAGACAGATCAGGTTGTCTATTTTGAAGAGTTTAAATGTCTACCGAAAGAGTTGGCATTTCATTTTTTAGATACTGGAGAATAGTGGATATAATCTAAATATTTTCAGGTAAGTGTTTGATATATATATCAATACTATACACACGCACATGTATATATTACATTATAAATATCATATATAAATAATGATATACATAGTTATAAATTTATGCTAAATGTGTGTGTGTGTGTGTGTGTGTGTGTGTGTGTGTGTACAGAATACTTGAAGAAGAGACAGTCAGAATGGAGCAGCCAGTTCAGCCTGGAATCTAGGAAAGATTTAGGAATAGAAAGAGTCAGGAGTGTTACATGCAGTGGTCTGTGGGAGGTAGAACTCATCAGACTCTGACAAAGCCTAGTGAGTGGAAATAACAAAGTAAAATAAATAGAGATGTCTTTGAGAGTCAATCTAGATCAGCCAGTGGATTCAGTCCTGCCATTAGCATAGATGGAAAAGGCCATAGAACAAGGGGTGGGTTTTAGAAAAATGTTGTTTTGCTTAGGATATTAAGGATGTTAATTTCAAAGTTCCAATCAGTTAGGGATCAGAAGGAAGGCTGGGCAGACATCCATGCACTAAGAAGTACAATTCAGAAAAGGATGGTGATGAGAGAGGGGGTGTGGATGGGGCTAGAAATTCACATGTCCTTGCCTAAAGAGGGAATAACATTTGTTTCAACAAGAAGACCCAGTGACAAAGAGTTCCATTGTCACTTTCTTCGGAGTCCCAGTTACAACCTTCATGGTTCCCACAGTCTACAGGAACTATGCCTGTGTGATCTTCAGGTGCTCCATTAAACATCTCTGTAGAGCCATGGCCTGATTGTATGTGGTAAGAGAGCACCACACCCCACAAGGGACTTGCTTCTGAGGGTTCATAGTCAACACAATGTCACATGGTGTCTCTGGAGCTGCCATCTGTAACTAAACATGTCTACTAGTTTCCTGATATCTCATGAACCCTGCTACTCAGAAAATATCAATTAAATTGTAAGGCCTGTCAACATTCTGAAGACTGTCTTGAACACCTGGGATTAAAGGTTAAAATGCACAAACAGAAGCTTTCTTATTCCTCCAGCATGCGACCATCATTAGTCAAGCTATTCAGGAGAAACCAAAATGCCTCTCTTGCCTGCGGGTGCCTTGGCTGGATTCCCACCATCTGGCAGCACCTTGTTCTCACCTGGCTGTTCTGTTGAAGAGGGCTCTAACATGGAGCAGGTGCAGGTGCCCTCACAGCTCTGCCATGTTTTCATCCACTCCCAGGGATGCAGAGGAGACTGGCTTTTGTGGAGCACCAGAAGAAGCAAGCTTCTCAGAATAGAAGCTAGTTCCAGAATAGGGGTATAGGGTGGTGAAGATATCTGAGATTTCCTTGTCTCTCTTATGCTGAGTGTCAGCACAGGGCTGCATCTTCTCCTCAGCTTCATTTGTAAAGGGCTTCGGGATTAAGGAGCCTATACAAATGGAAATTATCTTACCATTGAAAGGAAAGGTACAAATATACAGCTTCCAGTGTCATTTTACATCCCTCAAGTCAGTTGGCATTGGTCAGTGACAGATACAGGCAGTAGAGGACTGTCCCCTCCCTGACCCCACTTTGAATGAGTACCTGCCCTGCTTCATTCTGGGATTATCTCTGCGGTTCCCCTGACAACCTAACTGTGGGCTCTCTTTAGGGTCATCCTCAAGATATACTGCAGAAAATTTCCAGCTACTAAGATTAAAGGGAAACATAGTACTCAAGTAGGCAAGGATGCAGGAGAACCAGAAGAACATCATAGATTGATAAACTGACAGTATAAAGTGAGATAATGTTAAACTGCTCAAAGAGACTCAGGAAAGCTTGACTTAGATTCTTTTTTTTTTTTTTTTTTTAATTCGGTAGTAGGAAAGCAATACATAGTCAACATGAGTCATCTTTTGAATTTTGGTATTTTCTGAGTTCATGGTCCTTGTGCAAGGTAGTCTTTCCTGCTGGGCGTTGGCCCTGAGAAGATAAACCACCTGTAGTGTCTGCAGTATACAGTGTTACCCAGTTGTGATATTTAGCAGGCAAGGTGCAGGAAAGGCATTTTTAAACTCTGATATTTTCAATTTCTCAGGTTTATGGGATGTAATCCTGTCATGAGTGAAGGACTATCTGTGTACTAACACTGAACATCATGTACTCTGACTTAACACATCCATACCTAGTCAACAGAGACTAACAGTTCATAAGTCAGCAAAATATGCAGTGGCCACAATATTTACTCACAGCTCAAATCTGGACACAGCACACCTGCTTATCTTTACTTATTCAGTTTTCTTTACTTAATGAACACTCAAGGCTGGGAAGGCGAAGAAGCTTCTTAACCAGGTGACTTATTTAGTTCACAGTTCGGAGGTTCAAGAGTGCAGTAAACATTGGTTGACTTGAGTGAGGGGTTCAATGTAGAAAGTAGGAAAGTGTCAAGACAGAGGGAGGGAGGGAGGGAGGGAGGGAGGGAGGGAGGGAGAGACAGAAAGAGAGGGAGAGATAGATAGATAGATAGATAGAGAGACAGAAAGAGAGAGACAGAGAGACAGACAGAGAGAGACAGAGAGACAGAGAGGAAGGGGGATAGGGACAGAGAGATCATATTGCCAGACAGAAGTCCAGAGTGAGACACTCAACCCAAACCATGGCAAGCAATGTCTATAGCCCCATTATTTGTGATTCTTTGTGACCTCAAAGTCCAAAGTAGCTCCCTTACCCATCTCAATATAAAATTGATGAAGTGTCCAGTCACACAATAGGGTAGTAAACAGCAACAGGAATGAATAAACCTACCTCAATATAGATGAAACCCATAAACGTAATATTGAGTAGCCAAACAAGAACAGACATTAACTCAAACCTAGACAGAAGAAACCATTAATGTTGAGAACAGGAAATGGAAACTGGTCAGGTGGTCTTAGGGCAGGGACTGCTGTTAGCATTCTGTAGAAACTCCATCCCCACAGATACCTGGCAGCAGCCAGATATGCTCCTCCCCATGGTTACCTGGCAACGACCAGGTAGGCTTGGCCCTATAAAAGGGGCTGCTTGCTCCCTCCTCTCTCTCTTACTCCCGCTTCTCTCCTTTGCCTCTTTCCCCCTTGTTCCTCCTCTCTCCTCATTCTCTTCCCCCCTCTCTCCACTTGGTCATGGTCTGTTCCTACTTCTCTACTCTCTCCTTTGCTCTGCCTTTCTCTGCCTCTACTACCCTCTTAACTCCCCTTCCCATGCCCTAAATAAACTATATTCTATACTATACCTGCACGTGTCTGGTCCCTCAGTGGGAGGGGATGCCTTTGCACGGGCCCACCGAGGCACCTCCTTCCCCTACACCTCGCCAGAACATATTCTTATAGCTCTTTCTCTTTTTATGATCACAACAACCCCAAAGGCAATAGATGTGGAAATGCCCTTGATCCTGTTGGTAAGGATCTGCCTTGAAAAGAGTTCTAGCTCCTGGTGTCTTGGTCCCCCTTATCCTTGCCTGGAAACTGTATTTGAGGATAAGATGGAAACTGAGAGGAGGCACAGAGGCACTGAAAAGGTTTTTCAGAGAAGGAATATCTTGGTGATTGGGGCTAAGGAATGCCACAAAAATCCTGCCACACAACAGGCCTCACACAAAGACTTATTGGTGAGGGGGACACACAATGACTGCCTTTGAGCAGGGATGGATAAAGATAGAGACAGACCAGGTTGTGATGGCAGGCTTTATAGGAAACTGAGCAGTAGAGAAAATGCATCTCGTTAGATGTGGGGGAGGAGATTGGGTGTATATTGGTGCTGAATCATTGAAGGCAGGAGGAGCCTGGTTCTGGAATGTGGGCAGTTCTCAGTTGACTAAGATTCCTCCCTTTCATTTATCCTAAGAGTAAGGAAATAGGAAGGGGTGACTGGTAAGTTAGGAATGGGAGTGCCATGCTCTTTAGACTGTCTGGGGACACTGATACCTTTGGGAGCCTATGAAAGCTGGAATTCTGGGTAATGCTGTTCACTTGCTGTTCAGCCTCTTGTGGGATCATGGGAAAGTGCAGGCCTCACTGCAGCCTTTGTAAGTCTTTAACTGAAATGGAAATCTACTAGAACTGATACACATCAGGGATAGAAGGTAAAGTTAGGGAGTTTAAGGGGAAAATTTTTATGTTGGATGAACATTTTGAACTTCCAGGTCCGCCTGGCATGGTGGCGCACGCCTTTAATCCCAGAACTTGGGAGGCAGAGGCAGGCGGATTTCTGAGTTCGAGGCCAGCCTGGTCTACAGAGTGAGTTCCAGGACAGCCAGGGCTACACAGAGAAACCCTGTCTCGAAAAAAATAACAACAACAACAACAACAACAACAAAAAAACAAAGAACTTCCAGGTCCATGGTCCAGATAGTTGGGGGAGAGGAGTTTCAAGGCCAAGGGAGGGTGGGAAATGCCACCCTCAGCTATTGGCAGGTAAAAACTTAGACATATCTGGAGTCTAGTTGACATCTAAGAGGTGGATTCAAGTTAATTCCCTGAAGCTTATAAGATTTGTATAAAGAGATAAAAGTTTTGGATATGTTAACATTACCATTGTTTGTAATCTGCATTGAAATTTACATTTGTAGAATAGGCACTAGACTCACGCCTTTGAGTCATAGTAAAAGCTTTGGAACCCCAAAATAATTCTGAATTAAAAGCATGAACATTCTTCCCAAAGGGCTGGGTGCATAGGTTGGATAGATATGTTTTCAGCACAATTGAGAAGCACTCTGAGGCTATTCTTAGAAGACAACCAAAAGAAATTTAAAGTCTTGAGCTTGTGACTATAATAATAGCAGTCAGTGCTTACCAGAGTTAGATTAATAGCTTATCAGGACTCCATTGTTAATGTTAAAACTCTGAACTTTTGAAGTCTTAATATAACAATAGCATAGAGAGAGAAAGAAATCTGAAACATTTTTCATATACATTAAATCACTTTCTTATACCTTTACAACTTGCATTTACATACCTGAAAAGACCTTCTTAGATCTTTTTATAACTTAACATAAATTTAAGTTTCCCCCTTTCTAAGCATTTGCCATGAGATAGGTGGTTGGTTACTGAGAAGTCATTGCAAAGCAATGTTAAGCAATGTTTCTTAAACAGAGGAAAAACAAAAAGTTATTTTGAAGTCTGTTTTGTGAATTTATGTCTTTTCAGAGTCTGGTAGTGAAAGACCCCCAGAGCTGGGGAGACCCTCACTCAAGTCTCAGGATGACTCGACCACCCAATAACTCACGAGAGACCGATCTTGCTGCAATCACATGAGGTTTATTCAGGATAAGCCAGATCTGGGGTAAAACACATAGCCTTGCAGGCCAGAGGAGTTGGACCCTGAGCACACAAGAAGTGAGGGGTATTTAAAGGGAGAAACCACAAACTAGGGGGGTGAGGGGGTTACTAAGGAAACATAACAAAAAAACAGTGGAAAATTCCTGAGGGACCCAACCCATGCTTTACTCAGGAGTCAGGGTCATGAGGGAGACATCCTGTATACTTGTTATTCTCAAGAATGTGGCTTTATCATTGTCATTATCATTTACTTTGTGATTGACCACTCCCTAGAATCACCTAGATGTCTGCCTTTGTGGAGGAACTGGTTTCTGGAACTAGCCGGCCTACCTTCTTGGCTCTTTACAGAGGTTTTCCATGCCCTTCCAGATAAAGGTTACACAGTATACATTCCCACCAATGCATTTCTACTAAATGCTCTTTTTTTTCTTAATTCTAAAATTCTCAACTGGAGACTGGCAGCTCTAGGAAGGTGAGCCCCGAGGCCTGATCGCAATTAACTTAAAAGGCAGTTACACCCTTGGGGAAGGAGCTCATATGCTTGTGGCTGTTAAACTGAAAAGCTACAGTTAGTCAATATCATCAGAGATCTGAGAAAATAAATTATATCAGGAAGTATAATCCAAATGTCCTATATGTCAATTAAAGTGATAGAGACTTACCTACTACCTAGATGGTTGGCCTAGACACCAGTGGTCTCTGCTCTTGATGGCTTTGTTGGAGGCAATGGTCATAGGTCTTTAACTGTCATACAGGGCAGTGACTGCAAAAAACAGCATTGACCTTTGGCTGCCAGACTCAGGTCAGAGAGATTTTCTTGTGGAGAAGGAACTTGGGAAAACTGACCACTTTGACCTGCAGAGGAGAGCAATCAACTTCAAAGTGTCCACAGTTTGCTCAAAGCCCTGCCAGCAGCCGAGGCATGGGCAGTTTTTCCCATTGGTTAGTGTTACCACAAATCATGTGGACTTATTTTGCTCCATCTATCTTCTTTGTAGAACATAGGGGTCCTGGGAAGAGCTGGTTTGTCTGTTATGGAAAACATTTTAAATTGGATGTTTTATTTATTTACATTTCAAATGTCATCTCCTTTCCCAGTTTCCCTTCTGCAAACCTCCTATCTCATTGCCCACTCCCTTTGCTTCTACGAGGGTGCTCCTCCACCCATCTATCCACTCCTGCCTCACTGCCCTAGCATTTCTCTACACTGGGGCATCAAGCCTTCATAGAATCAAGGGTCTCCCACCCCTATTGATGCCAGATAAGGCCCCTTCAGCTCCTTCAGTTCTTCCTAAGTCCTCCATTGGGGTCCCTGTGCTCAGTCCAATAGTTGGTTTATAATACATTTTAAATGTTATATTCAGCAGATCTCTGAAGAGTTTGAGGACCATCTATTAAGTATACCTGGGTTTAGGTATAACCTTGAAAATACACTAACTTTTATGTCTTATCTCTAACAGTTTATAATACAATAGTAACTTATATAAGATTAGTATTTTACAGATTATTAAATTTGAGTTTTAAATATTTGAATTGAAGAATTAATTAAAGATCCTGTAGCATCAAAAATAAAACTTTAAACCATAAATATAGTATATTTTAAACCATAAAAGCAGTCCATAGGACACTTGGAACTTTTCTGATCCCTTTATATGCACCATTTCAGAACATCACAGGTTTTATTGGATGATTTAGTTTATCCAAATATCTAAAACTTAACAAAGTGTGCAAAGACAAAGAAGCTAGACAAATATTACTATGAACCTGAATAGACTTCAGGAATTTATAAACCTTATTTACTGAATATACTTTGTTTATTAAACATATATTGTTGATTATCTAAATTTCCTAGAAGCCAGGTGATGAACAGTTGGGTGTAAATCTCTAGGCATTTCTCAACCTGCATAGACCTTTATAACTTTAAAACTTTATCACTATACAAGAATCCATACTAATCCAAAATATTTTGGAGACCTACTATGGTCTACTTAGTCTAAAAAGGGGATATAATGATAAACGAAGACCTCCTTAAGACAAAGAAGTTTTGGAATTGCTGCTTTATGCCTCATGGTCATCTTAAGATGGTGAAGTCACATGGCATATACTCTTTAACCTTAGTAAAGACAATTGCCAGTCGCATGGTTGTTAAGTATCTTTAGTACAGATTCCCAGACTTGAGTAACATGCCAGAACCTATGGTAAAATGTTCATGACATAGGAATGCAGATCACTGACACCTGTGATCCCCTAGCCTCCACCAATGAAATAGTAGACTACCTAATCCTTCTACAGAGTTCCCCCAGTTTCCTATAAGAAGGCCTCCATGTCTTTTTCTGGGGTTGTCATTTCAAAGACTGGTT
>JADRCC010558689.1:0-10635 GCA_019843855.1 Hylomyscus alleni | reverse complement strand
CTCCCTCCCTCCCTCCCTTCCTTCTTTCCTTCCTTCCGTTATAAACCCCCCCATTGAAATTGATGGCCTCTTTTAAAAAAATAGCTGTAACATATATGAGAGAGAGAATTCCTAAACACATAAATATAACCTGCTCGTGTATGTTTTCAGGGCTGACCGGTTAGTGTGCTCTTCCCTGAGGAAGACTGTTTCTCCTGATGTCAGCATTCCTTCGTTCCCTGTAGTTCTTTGTGTAAGACTGAAGCCTTGTGAGCTTTCCCTGTCCATGTTAGCATGTCTACTGATCTCTTCCGTGTTCAGGTCATGTATGCGCAGTCATGCTGTGAGACTTCATGGTTGCAGCTCTTAGTTACTAGGAGCCAGACTCTCAAAGCACTCCCCTGACCCTAAGCTGCAGGCGTACAACTCTGCATTTGATGCGTCGTAGTTTTCTGTTAATGCTCATCTATTGCAAAGAGAAATTTCCTTGGCAAAGGCTGAGACCCAGACTTCTGGGCTATAAAACAGATATTTAGATGGAGTCGGGGATTATGGTGGTTTAGTAAAGTGGCAGTTCTTGATTCTCCTCTGAGATCCAAGACTCAGTGCTGGGCAGGTGGGGAGGTTTCCAGTAGGGGCACGATGACTTTGTTTTGGGCAGGCCTTAAGTCTAGTTAGAGAGTTGTTTGGTGTGTGTTAGAACAGAATCTTTTAAATGTAGTTTGTAAAACTGTGAAAATACTTTATATTATCATCTGATGCAGGTTTTTAAATTGGCTTTCTGAAAGTAGATGATGAACAGGGTATGTATTTGAAATGTACTAGTTTGCATCCTGGGTTATGATAAACTGAATTGTAAAATAGAGTTCTTTATTTTCCTCGAAAATTATTAGGTATACTCCTCACTTTCCACCTCACACTTTCCTGACACATTTCACTTGCTTCAGAGATACTCATTTTCTATCATTCTCGTGAATATGTAACTCTTAATACTAATTTCCTTAGAGAGAAGAGATTTTCTTATCTAACCTCAGTAATAACCACAGCATCACAGAAAATGTCCTCACAACACATCAAACAATCAGAGAGCCAATAAATCTATTCTCCTGCTAAATTCCACAGCCCGGATGGGGAGGGTAGATTATGTTCATATTTGTTACTTACCAGAGAACATGACACTTGGTCTTTGAGATGGTTATTTATTTCATATATTGTAGCTGCCAATCAGTCAGCTATTTGCAAATCGTGGAGTAAACACTGGTGAAAATGAGTTCTTTTCTCTGTGGTACTCAGGAAATCAGGTGCAATATGGTTGTCTTTATTTATGTAACCACTTATTTTCTTTCTAAAGAGTAGGTAATTTTCTTTTCTCTTCTCCATTGAAAGTTAGGGAGCATCTTAGAGAACTGGGAGACTTGGTCTACAATCATTGAAATACTGTTTGATACCTGGTGACCCTTTCATGAGCAGACATTCTCTTTAGAAGAGACCCATAGGCAGCGCCTTCTGAGCTTCAGCTCATCCACAGAGGAGTTGCTCATAAGTAAAACTCAACAGTTTGCCCTCTTTCTTTCGAAAGGGTCGTACTGTGGCTACTTTTAGCCACAGTCTGATATGGTAGTCGGCCTGTCCTCAGTATGTGGCTTGTTACCTTGGTACAGCCTGTGGGGTCATGGCAGCATGGCTGTGAACAAATGTGTCAGCTCCTCAGGGGCACAGTGTGGCAGAGCGCTTCTCTACAAATGAAAGATGGCTGCCTCTTCTGTGGTTTTCTGTATTTGCATCCCAGTTTTCTTTTTGTGTTTTCTCTTCTTTTCATTCCTTCCCTGTCTTCCATCTCTCAGAAGTGCATACAGCCTGAGCTTCCCAGGGAGAACTGTGATCTTCGGAAGTATGTGTATAGGTAGGCCAACTCTACATTTCTAAAACCTTCAGCTGTTGGCCTACTTAGTTCAAATAATATTTAATGCAATAAAGTTTAGGGTAATAAGAAGTTTGGACAATTTTTTTGTGGCTTATTGAAATTAGATTTGACTTGATTTTTTTTTTTTTTCCTCCAAGTCAGGGTTTCTCTGCAGTCTTAGCTGTCCTGGAACTCACTCTGCAGACTAGGCAGCCTCTGCCTCCAAGGACCGGGATTAAAGGTGTGCGCCACCACGGCCCGGCTTTGACTTGATTTTTTTAAACTTGAATTTAATACAGTGAAATTCCAACGTGACCAAATAATCTTTTGTGGTTATTAACCAACAAACTTTGTGATTTGAGGTAATTGCATTTTTTCTGTGAGACAATGAGCACTTACAAAAATACAGGAATCCAAAGCAGGTAATTTTTAATGACATAACAAAGAAAACGTGAATAAACAGACTTTATTCTTTTCTAGGAAAAATAAGATACTGTCTACCTCTGTCCATAAATTTGTTCATTAAGTTTGTTTTCCTGTACAAGTGTATTAAAAGTGTGTGTGTATGTGTGTGTGTGTGTGTGTGTGTGTGTGTTCTACAGAGAGGGAGTTGGGGGGGAGGGAATGATTTCACTATGTTGCTCTGACCTGGAACTCCCTACGTAGTCCAGGGTAGTCTCAAATTCTTGAAAATGTGCCATCTGTTCCTCCTGAGTTCGAGAACTGAAGGGTGGACTGCTTGTCTAGCAGAATGACCTCCCCCCGCCCCCATGTCTCCTATGCTGGCCTGGAACTCAGCATGTAGCTGAAGCGGACCTTGAACTTCTGATACTCCTTCCACTCTTCTCCTGTTTTGGGGTTAGAGGTGTGTGCTACTCTCCAGGTGCTGGGAATGGTCACAGTTCTCACTGGGAAGGTCAGGCTGTGTGTGATGATCACAGTTCTCCCTGGGAAGGTCAAGCTGTGTGCACTTCTGAGGGATGGAAGACAGAGAAGGAATGAAGAGAGGAGAAAACAAAAAACAAAACAAAACTGGGCTGTAAGTATAGGAAACCACAGAAGAGGCAGCCATCTTCCATTGCAGAGAAACACTTTGCCATACTTTGCCATATAGGCAAACAGGTCTTCCAAATGACCTACATCCCCAGCCCCCAGATGACTTCTGTGTTGAAAATATTCAGTCTCTTGATAATGCTATGATGCCCTGTTGTCTGCTAATGTTTAATGTTTTATCTAATTTTAAAAAATAGTTCTTGTGCTGGGCAGTGGTGGCACACGCCTTTAATCCCAGCACTTGGGAGGCAAAGACAGACGGATTTCTGAGTTCCAGGCCAGCCTGATGTACAGAGTGAGTTCTAAGACAGCCAGGGCTACACAGAGAAACCCTGTCTGGAAAAACCAAAAAAAAAAAAAAAAAAAAGTTTTTATTTTATTCTTTCAAATTGGACAGTCTTAATTCCCATGCCGCCTAGCTTCTTCACTGTTAAAATGTCTCTGATGTTCCTTACAGATACAGCTCTGCATCTATAATGAAGTCAGTATTCTAATACAGATGTTTAGAATCCTGGTTGTTAATTCCACCACAAAGCTTGGTAGATAGAAGGGGGGCATCTCCTTAATAGGAGGGAGGGGAGTAGCTCCCAGTGCTTCCTTAGAACATTGCAGTTCAAGCCTGGCCACCTTCTAAAGCATTTGTTCATTATTATTTATTAAGGACACAACTAGTTATAACCATCTGATAAACTAGAATTTTGAACAAAAAAATGCTTTAAAATTCTAATAATTGTGCATAATCAGTAAATTATTCTTACTTGAATTTACATGGCTGTGCAGAGAAAGGTTCCTAAGTACATAATTGCATAAGAGAGCCACCCAGATTTCAGAGGAGCCATTCCAGTGAATTGTGTAAATAATATGCTTTAAAAACACAACCTCCTCACATATGAATTTAGATTTTCCAAATATGGAGTAGCTTTGCACTTGTGAGACTAGAACACAGCCCTAAAAAGGCTTTCCTAATTATGAGCTTACTAGAGAGACTGGAATTACCCAAAGCAAATTAATACATAGAATTTTTTTCAACTTTCTATAAAACCAGTTTCACCGTTCTGTTTTAGTTGAGAAAACAAAAGATCTTTAAAGCCACTGGCAAGAGGTAAGACACTGGCATATACGAAAATAATTTTTTTATATCAACATTCTAATTTTCTTAATTGCCTATTGTTTATGTTTTACTTTTATTTGTATCAACATAAACTATATCTGGCACTTGGATAAGTTTACTGTAAGATTTCCCAAAGCTGAGGAAGTTTGGGCAGGGAAGGTCAGAGGAGTTCAAGGTTCTCATTGGCTGTGCAGTAAGTAAGTTCCAGGCTAGCCTAGAATACATGAGACTCCATCTTAAAAATTTTTTCTGGGGCTAGAGAGACGGCTCAGCAGTTAAGAGCACTGACTGTTCTTCTAGAGGTCCTGAGTTCAATTCCCAGCAACTACATGGTGGCTCACAACCATCTGTAATAGGATCTGACGCCCTCTTCTGGTGTGTCTGAAGACAGCTACAGTGTACTCATAACATAAAATCAATAATAAGTTATTTAAAAATAATTAAAAAAAAGAAATGTTAAAAAAAAAAAGTTTTCTGCCGGGCGGTGGGGGTGCACTTCTTTAGTCCTATCACTTGGGAGGCAGAGGCAGGTGGATTTCTGAGTTCAAGGCCAGCCTGGTCTACAGAGTGAGCTCCAGGACGCCAGAGCTACACAGAGAAGCCCTGTCTCGAAAAA
Organism: Hylomyscus alleni; assembly: GCA_019843855.1. NCBI lineage: Eukaryota > Metazoa > Chordata > Mammalia > Rodentia > Muridae > Hylomyscus > Hylomyscus alleni. The sequence continues at coordinate 5,973 of JADRCC010558689.1, read as the reverse complement.
CCAAAAAAAAAAAAAAAAAAAAAAAAAAAAAAAAAAAAAAAAAAGTTTTCTGTTAGTTGTACAATAATCCATGTGTCCTAAAGTGGGCGTGGCTTCCCAAGGTGATACTAGAGAACAGGTGAGTTCTGTGGCCATATCAGCCCAGTAACAGGCTACTCCTAATCTGCTCAGCATTGTCTTTGTTTTCATGTTTAAGGTCAGTTTGGTCACACAGTAAGTTACAGGACAGCCGGGATACCATAATAAACAGGTCCTGTTTCAGAAACAAACAAGCAAGCAAAAATTCGGGGGCTGGAAAGATGACTCTTAGTGGTTAAGAACACTTTGCTGCTCTTTTTGGTTTTTCGAGACAGGGTTTTCTCTGTGTAGCCCTGGCTGTCCTGGAACTCACTCTGTAGACCAGGCTGGCCTTGAACTCAGAAATCCACCTGCCTCTGCCTCCCAAGTGATGGGACTAAAGAAGTGCACCACCACTGCACAGCCACTTTGCCGCTCTTGCAGAGGACCTGGCCTTTGCTCCCAGAACCCACTTGACTATGCACAACCATCTGTAACTCTAGTAACAGGGGATCCAGTCAGTGCCACCTTCTGCCCTCGGTGTCGCCCGGGGCTAGAGAGACGGCTCAACGTTTAAGAGTATTGACTGCTCTTCCAGAGGTCATGAGTTCAATTCCCAGCAACCACATGGTAGCTCACAACTGTCTGTAGTGGAATCTAATCTGCTGTAGTGGGATCTGATGCCCTCTTCTGGTGTGTCTGAAGACAGTAACACAGTGTACTTATATACATAAAATAAATAAATCTTTTTTTTTTTTTTTTAAAAAGTACCTTTAGAACACTTTAAAATGTGGCTAAAAATTTTTTTTTGTTTGTTTGTTTTGTTTTTTTCCAGACAGGGTTCCTCTGTATAGCTCTGGCTGTCCTGGAACTCACTCTGTAGACCAGGCTGGCCTGGAACTCAGAAATCTGCCTGCCTCTGCCTCCCAAGTGCTGGGATCAAAGGCGTGTGCTACCACCGCCCTGCGTGGCTAAATTTTTAAATCTCATGTTTTCTATGAGATTATAAGCTCTTTGGAATTATGTGTCTTTATCAGTTGCTTTGAGTTTCAAATGTCAAGTTGCCTAATTTCCCTTTAAGTAAGGATGGTCAACTATTGAAGGGTAGAGATAGTTCATAGAATTAGAGGGAAGATGAACAGTTAGGTCTCATAAGGACTAGAGCCAAGCATCAAATATCTTTAGATCCCAAGACAGTGATTTTCCATATTTGTATATCGCTGATTTTGTCAGTATTTTGTTGAAGTTTTTTGCTTATATGCTTGCAATCTTCATTTTGCTACTGTTTTTATTCAGTGAGTTTTAGCTTATTGTTTCTTTGCAAGTACATTTTATTTCAGGAGTTTTACCCCTAGTTATTCAAACATTTTTACAATTTATTTCAACATTTCTATCATTTTGGCATTGGCATTTACTGACAAAGCTGAAATTTGTTTCTTTTGGTATGTAAATTTGGTTTAGCATTGACACTTGCTGTTGTTTGGTTTTTGAGACAGAGTTTCAAGTTGTCTGTCCTAGAACTTGCTCTTTAGACCAGGCTGCCCTCAAACTCAGAGATTTGCCTGCTTCTGCCTCTTGAGTGCTGGGATTAAAGGCAAACACCTGGCTGTCATTGACACTTAATATTACAAGGTCCTGCATTTTATTCTAATGTCATTAATAATGGTTATATTTTTTGATGCCCATAGTGATGTGCTCCTGTAATCTTAACGTTTAGGGAGGCTATGATAAGAGGGTTGTGAATTTGTGGGTTTACTGTCTATCTCAGTGAGAGAGCCTCTGCAAATGGCATGAGATTGATTCTGTACATGATCCTTGGTGGCTACCCTGGGGTCTGTTTGGTGGGCTGTCTTACATTTCAGTTCTAAGAGTTTTTAGCTTGCATCCACCTGCGGTGAACACTGGAGTTAGTGACTCTCCAGGATTGCTCTCCTAGCGTCTTTCCCACAGTGTGTGGATAAGTGCTGTCTGGTTTCTTAGGGTTACTAATTTCAGTCCTGCGTCTAGAAAGGCAGCACTTTATTTAAACCTGAAAATGTTATTGCACCTGAGAGTAAATGATGAAAGGAATGAGGGGTGGGAGTTAGGGATGATGGAAACGAGAGGAAGCTTTGAACCCTCCCTTTTACCAGGTCAAAGAAGAAGGCCTCTTATTTCAGAGTTTTGGGTGACTTTTGTCATGGGATGGCTTAGAGAGTATGCATCGAATTTAAAGAAAGGCATGAGGTTTTCATTCTCTCAAGATACCCTACAGAACTTGAACTAGAATCAGGCTTTCTCTGGAGCCCTTTACCTACACTGATGCTCACTTTTGGGTTTCAGGCTGCAGTTCCGGCTGGTGGATATTGGAGGAATAATAAAAAGGTAAATTCCTTGTTGGTTCAGTACTATGTTAAGGTCTTCTTCCCTTGCTAATGCTTACTTTTTAGAGTCCTCTGTAGCTGCTCCATCTGTCTGCCATTTGTATTAGTTGCATTCCGTGGGAGATACAAGGGGAAGCTTATAGGGTGTCATGCATGGACCAGAACCCCTTTAGTTACTTTCTCATTCATATTCACGCTGCTCAGCAGTACATTCTGCCACTCGTTCTTTTGAACTAAAGTCATGGTCCACTTTAGGATCCATCATGCTAACAGTGTTTTAAGGAGTCCGTGTACTGTACTTGATGGATGTGGTACCTGGGGTTCAGTCATCAGGTCAAGCTCAGTTACTGCATTCATTTCCTTGTGCTAGTTACTTCAAGTTCCTGAAGGATATGTGTTAAAATCTCAAACTATGGATGCAGAATTGTATGTCCTCTCTCCCTAGTCCTTCCTTCCCTTCCCTCCCTCACTCCTCTTTTGTGCATGATACTGAGTTCTGGGCCTCACACAGTAGATAAGTATTCTACCACTGAGATATATACTCTATTTTTGCTTCTTATCATTTAGAACTTTTGTTGTTAGGGAGATTGAAATACTTTTAAATTTTGAAGCAATTTCAAAGATGTGAAAAAAGCAATTCACGTTTTTATAATGTATTTTGACCGAGTATACTATCATTTCAACATGAATTGAGTATAAAGTTGTTGATGGTGTTTTACCTTTACAAAATAAATTCAGTGGGTATTTAAATGGCTATATTTAGAATATATCATCATTCAAGTGCATAGTAGCCATGTGTGATTAGTGTTTTGTATTATGTAGTGTACACATGCATACACATCTAAATGTAGATATTGACATGATTAAACCATTCATTTTTCTATTTGTCTTATCTGTTTTTAAACTTGCCTTTAATGGATTAGTTATTTTTTAGTATTTTGTTTCTTTTGTTGTTATAGTAGGAATTTTGTTTTAATTTTAGAGGTTAAAATATCCTTTTTTAAAAGACAAGGTCTTGCTCTGTAGCCCAGGCTAGCTTTGAACCTACCCTTCTGCTTCAGTTTTTTGACTGTGAGCTATAGGTGTCTATTTCCATGCCCTGTAATATACATTTTAAAATGTTAATCATAGTTAAAATTATATATCCACAATCTCTAATTTCAGGATACTTCCATTATACCATGTAAAATTTATTATCTGTTACATAGTTTCTATTTCTCCCCCACAGCAATTGGCAGTCAACATTCTGTCTATATGTGTTTCCTGTTCTGTATATTTCATATTTTGTTTCTGGCTTTTTTAATTTAGCATAATATTTTTTGGGTTCATGTTATAGCATGTATCAACTTGTTTTTATTACTAAATACTGTTTTATTTAACATATGGTACAATTTCTTTTATTCACTCAATTATCTAGGCCATTTTAACCTTTTGACTATTTTGAAGAAATACTGCTGTGAACATGTGTACATTTATGTGATTGAGCGCTTATTTTCAATTGTTTCATATGAATATGTAAGTACACAGGATTGCAGTATAGTCATATAGTTATTCTACATTTACCTTATAGAGATTAGCCAAACGTATTTCCTCAGTTTCTGAACTATTTTGTATTTTCCCCCAGCAACATGTTTAAGGTTCCTGTTTTCCCATACTTTCTACTCTCAGTTTCTGTCCTGGGGTTGTTTTGTACTTTGACCTGATGGCCAACACATCTGGTCGTCTAGGCATGCCTCTTACTGAAGAGGCTGGTGGACTCCGGGGTCTTTTAGTTGCTGTCCTACTTGGGTGAGGAATTCCTAATGAGGAACGATCTTTTCTTGTGTTATCATTTACATATCCTTGCAGAGCAGTGGCTCTCAGCCTTCCTAATGCCACACAAGTTGAGGTGAGCATAACCATAATATTATTTTTGTTGCTACTTCATAACTAATTCTGCTACTGCTGTGAATTGTAGTATGAATGTCGGATATGTGACCCTTGTGAAACAGCAGCTCAACCCCTAAAGGGGTCATGACCCATGGGTTGAATGCCACTGTCATAGAGAAATCCTAGAAGCTTTTGCCCATTTTAAAATTGGGTTACTTGGCTTTTGTCATTATTGTTGTTGAGCTATAGAAGTCCTCAAGCTTCTGGACTCAGGTGATCCTCCTGTCTCAGCTTCCAGAGTGCTTCTCCTAAGAACCTCATCTTTCTTTTACTCCTCCTCCTCCTCCTCCTGCTCTTCTACTTCTCTCCTCCTGCTCTTCTGTTGTTGTTCTCACACCAGAGATTGGACTTATTAGTGCTTCCTACACACAGGGCAAACTTTTAATTTTGCTGGATTTATTTTGCACAAAAGTTATTTGTGGGCCATATAGTGGTGGCACACGCCTTTAATCCCAGCACTTGAGAGGCAGAAGCAGATGGATTTCTGAGTTTAAGGCCAGCCTGGTCTATAGAGTGAGTTCCAGGACAGCCAGGGCTACACAGAGAAACCCTGTCTTGAAAAAACAACAACAACAACAAAAAGTTATTTGTGTATGTGCCATATGAAGGTGTGTACATATGTGTAGAGACTAGAGGTCAACTTGATTTATCACTTCTCAAGAGCCCTTTACTTCTTTGAGGCAAGATCTCTCATTGATTAGCCAGGAGTACACCGTAGACTGGCTGCTCAGTGAGCCTAAGGCTTTGGCTGCCTCTCCATCTTTCCAGCCCTGGTATTTGTAAACACATACCACCATTTTTGGCTTGTTACATGGGTGTTGAGAATCAAGCTCAGGGCTTCATGTTTACACAAGCACTGTGGGTACACAGAGCCCTTAGAAGTATTTTCTTGCCTCCCCCCCCATGTTTTCTCTGTGAACAGCCATGTGACTTTAACTGTATCTCAATCCTTTACAGTGAACTCCAAGACAGCCTGGGCTGCGTAGTAAGATACTCTCCCAGCAAAAAATCCTTAAGCAAAAACTAAATTTAAATTTAAATTCTGTAAGTTCTCATTTTGCACCACTCTACTTTATACAAATTTCATTCACTACAATTTCGTTAAGTAATACTAATTAGCATAGTTTAAATTTTAATTAGCATGGTATGTTAACTATAACTACATAGTATATAAATGCCTTTTGTGTTGCCAATTCTCTAGTTTATGGCAACTGTGTCAGTCTTGTCCTCCTAGGATTAGGGACTGATCATCTGTCACTGGTTTATCTGCAGACAGCAGGGTATTTAGTTGTGTTGGTTTCTCCCACTGGGATATTTTGTAAATATTGATAATTCAGACTGGAAATTTGGGAATAAAGGTGAAACAAAGTGACAAAATAGTAACTGAAGTCTGAGGAAAAGGTGAGATGGGAAGGAAGAGACAGCAGACAGTGATGATGGAAGACATAGCAGATGGCGATGACATCACACCGTGAAAGTCTCTCCACGGGTCGCCACAGGAAGTTAGGAAGGTTTGTTTTTTTGTTTTTTTTTAAAGATTTATTTATTTTTATTTTCTGTATATGAGTATACACTGTAGCTGTATAGATCTGGTTATTGGAATTTGACTTTAGGACCTCTGCTC
>JADRCC010558686.1:0-10368 GCA_019843855.1 Hylomyscus alleni | reverse complement strand
CTGAGCTCTCTCTAGGCAGGAACTGATCTATTGACTCCTAAACCCAGCATCCAAGTCCCCACTCACAGCTGGCCGTCCTTAGGCTGTAGTGATGAGAATTACTTAGGAAACAACCACAAGGGGGCAGAACCTACGGTTCTGGAGATGCATTGTCCTGAGTGCGACACAGGAAGTGAGGGTTGGACAACTGAAATGTGTTTATTCAGAAAAATAAGCAGCATTGTGACACATGTGGAAGAACAAGAAATAAGGCTAGGGGAAAAAAAAACACAATTTTGGGGGAGGGAGGAATTTTGGAGTTTCTAAAGCCTTTGAAGAGCACTGAGGAATTTAGTGTTTTCTGACAAACTGCTTTCTATGCTGCATAAAATGCTTCCATTTTTAGTTTCTCAAATAGGATTCTATCAACCAGCCAAGAAACTCACAATCCATTTGGTATGCTTATAGAAAGCACACATTTATATCTCCCAGGACGATTCAAAATAATAATTAACATTCTTTTCTAACAAATCTCCCCCTAATTTGGCTACCTCTCTTGTTTTTCCCAGTGGCTGCATATGAATTCGAAATATTTTAAACCTAGAATTATGTGGGGCGGGGCTTCACGAAGCAGGCACGTTTCTGGAGAACCTAGCTTGGGACATCTGTTAGCGAAGGTGATGGAGGTCCAGCCCCAAAACCTTTGCCTAGGAAAGGAGAGCACAGAGAAAAGCACCAATAAGTGGCTGGCTTTCTAAAGAGGCAGAGTGAGGGATAAAGGCCTCACAGAAGAGAAAGTCATTGGATGCTGGACTTTGGGAGCAAGGGTCTTACAGAGGCGGGAGCCTCAGAGGAATCTAAAGCCGCTCCTAACAGGAATCCAAAGCCACTCCTAACGAGAGTGCAGGCATTTCGGAAGCCAAGAGAGCACAAGCTAATCTTCCACCAGACCTGCTCAGGTGAGAGCTTCCATCTCCACCTGGCCAGCATCCATTGGTCCAGAGGAGGAGACTGGGGACCCAGAAGAAAGCAGCCACAATCTTCCCTTCTCCTCGAATTCAGGGAGGGAGTCTTATTGTGGCTGAAGACTAGTGAGCACTGCACTCTGTTACCTGGATTTACTGTTTCCGACTTGCCACTGCGTTTTGCAGCTTGTGAGGACTCCACGGCTTTGCAGTTAGCCGTGAGGGGACAGACAATTCACCAGGCTGCATCCAGGGACACTAACCTCACTGACTGAATTTAAAAAGAGCAACGAGAGACAGAAATAACATTGCTCTGCAACAGCACCCTTCAGCTGTGCTTGTCCACGTACTAAATTTGTTCTGTATGGAAGGTTGGAGGAAGCCGTGACGCCAGAGCCGCAATGGCTTTCGGGAGGGGAGATTATGAGTGGAGATCATTTCTTAATTTCTGGGCTTTAGCCAGCTTTCAGGCTAGGTAATAAATTACCTGAGATAAAGCAAATTAAAATAAATGTATGCTTTTTTTAAAAAAAAAAATGAAGTGTGCATTGGTGTTTACCTGCATATATTTCTGTATGAGGGTGTCAGATACCCTGGAACTAGAATTACAAGTTGTAGGTACTGGGAATAAAACCCGGGACCTCTAAAAGAACAGTCAGTGTTCTTAACTGACTGAGCCATCTTGCAGTTTCATTCGGCACTTCTGGTTGCCCAAGACTGGAGGAGAAGCTGGGTATCGAGATGCACACTCAGAAATCTAGGACTCGGGAGGCTGAGGTAAGAGAATCTTAGCTTGCAGTCAGGATGGGCTGTGAGTCCCTGCTTGTCTCCAGGGATTGGGGTGAGGTAGGGGTAGGGTAGGGGTGAGGGTAAAACTAGAGAATACAGGACAGACGTTTGGAGTGAGTATGGACAGAGTATAGCATATTCCTGGGATATTGTTATCTCAACAAGGAAACAATTGTCCGTTAGGTAATTGTTCCTGGTCATCATGGCTCTTTTGTCATTCTGTGGGTGTTTGTTTCTCAGGTGAGGCAGTGCCTTTTGACCCATGTCCACGTCAACACGTGTTTGCTCTGAGAGTCTCATGCTGCCACAAGACTGGCAAACCAACTTCCTTTGAGCCATTTAGGGCCCACGAATTGTCAGGAAGAGAATTTGAACCCGCCAAGGTTCCTCTCAGCTAACGGTGGAGGTGTAGACTCACCCTGCAAGCAGCATCCTGGGCTCAGGCTGTCGTTGAGATGGCAAGTCTGATGCCCTTCCCTCCCTCCACCACTAATCTATCCTTCCAGAATCCCCTCTAACCTGGGACAGTTCAATTGGAAGCTTCCAATTTGTTCTTGCTTCCTAAATTATTTTAATCTGATCCTTGGTGACATGCTTCTACCAGCAAGGCCACACCTCCTAAACCTGCTCCCAAAGATCTGTCAGCTGGGGATTCAATATTCAAACATTTGAGCCTAAGAGGGATATTCTCACTTAAACCACTACAGTACAACACCAATGATTTTTTTATTTTCATTTTTTGGTTTTTTTGAGACAGGGTTTCTCTATATAGCCCTGGCTGTCCTGGAACTAACTCTCTAGACCAGACTGGCCTCGAACTCAAAAATCTGCCTGCCTCTGCCTCCCAAGTCTGGGATTAAAGGCGTGCATCACCACCGCCCGGGGCACCAATGATTTTAAAAAAAAACAAAAACAAAACTGAGAGCTTTAACTTCACTTATGGTGAGGATTCTACAGGTCTGAAGATAGGAGTCTCACAAAGTCGAAGTGTGATAGGATCAAACAAAAACTCTATGGCACAGTCTCTCACTGCCCATCCTGAACATCCTGAGCCCCATCAACATTGCCCCCTCCACCCAGATCTATCATTTTGTACCTGCAACCATGACAGCATTTTAGATCCAAGAAGATGCCGTGTTCTTTCCCCATTCCCTAGTAGCTTTACCTTCAAGCATCTTTGGTATTCTTCTTCTAGAACATCCCTTCCCTCTTGCCTTTCAGCCCTCAGCTTCTCCCCTGTCCTCCATCAAGCACCCTTAAAATTTCAGCTTTCTTCGGGATGGATTCTCTCATGCACTTGTGTGAGGTCAGGGCTTTGTTCCTCTTCCACACTCTCATTACTGTTTCCTGCAATTATTTCACACCTGCCTTCCTTGGGGGAGTCTATAAACCCATGTAAAGTTTGTCAAAATTAGATTCTAAGGGCCCAGCCTGGTTTCTGGGACAGAGTAGGAGATTAGAAATATGAATTGCATGAAGAAATGCAGGAATATGCCAAGCACCACGAGGTTCTTCCAAGAATGTCTGGAGGTATTCAGAAGCCAGCATCTCTCTAATGAAGGCACGTGTTCTTCTCCCCAGGTGATAGGCACAGGAGGAAGCGTGTGGGAGAGGGGACTGTTGGAGCAAGAATATGCAAGGGACTGGTAATGAGCCTGGTGATGGGAGGCCAGGAAGGGCATTGTGAGGAATAGAGGGGCTTTCAGTCCTTGGTCTTCATTGTCTTTACTCAATCCTAGGAAAGGATTTCATAAGGGATGGTGGCTCCCCTTGTTCAGAAATTCTGTGGTTCTACTCCCCCTGCTAGACAGTAATTTTCAGTATCAGAGCTGCCTAGGGACATGTAATAAATACAGACTCCTGGGCCCCCTTTGAGTCCCATCCGAGTCTGTGGAGTGGGCTTGTGGATCTACAGGGTACTGTGCTCTTCAAATCACTTGGGGGGGTGGGAGGAGTCAGGAAGAAGAAGAGAGATTGCATAATTTCCTCCTCTGTCTTTTCTCCCGACTCCTCTCACCCCACACAAGGTGAGGTTTTTTATAAAGATGTGTATAGTTTTAGTTTATGCCTATGAGCTTTTTTGCCTTCGTGTATGTCAGTGAACCACATGCATGCAGTGCCCTCAGGGCCAGGAGAGTTTGTCAGATCCCCTGAAATTGAAATAACGGACAGTTGTGAGCTGTGGATACTGGGAGCTGAATCCAGGTCTGCTGGAAGAGCAGCAGGTTCTCTTAACCATTAAGTCATCTCTCCACCCCCACATGAGGTTTTATAGTGCGTATCTATGAGAGAATGGGTGAGGTCTACCGTGTTTCTCATGTATCCTCCAAACATAGCCCCTCTTGGGGTGAGCCGCTCATTAACAAGTTCTAGGTGTGTGAATGAGCGATTGGGTTCCAACATAGAAAATGGCTTGTAACTAAGATGAAGGCAGAGAGAGAAGGGGCTCTAGCTTCCTTAGGTATTTGCTCACTTCCTTTCCCCCTTTGGACAAATAACCTATTAGTAATAAGAGTGATGGGCTCCCCACAATTTCTTCCTGCCTTCATCATCCACAGTACCAGAAACCTTTATCTGCCCCCCTCACTCCTCTCACTTCTTGGCTCCCAGATAGGGGGGTAGACAATTGACAAAACAACAACAACAACAACAACAACAACAAAAAACAAAAAACAAAACCTACAAACCAGAGATTTGTTGGCAGTTTTAATAGGAGGGACAGAGTCAAACAGTTTAGAGAAACGTATAAAAAGACCTTTAACTTCTTGCTGGGACATGTTATGGTTTGTGCACAGCACATACATATTAAAAATTAGAAGCATCGCATTTCTCAAGCACATGACTGAACAGCTTCTGCATCTCTGACCTACCGTCCTCAAGTTTGAGAACAGTTCTGCACCAGGACCCAGCCTGAGGTCCTTAACAATGAAGACAAAGAGAACCGCTGTGCCTGAGGCTGGGGTTTCAGTAGTTCATGAGGTATACAAACATGGTTCCATGTTGGCTATCTGCATGCTGCCCTGGATCAAGACCTGGCTGAGGGTAGCCACTTGCCTCCGGCTTTGGGAAGAGGAGCCATCCATTCAGATGTAAGCGCAGGCTGCAGTATTTCTGTAGCTTCTAGCCTTGTCCCCAACATTCCTGTCTTTGGTGGGTTTTTTTGTTTTGTTTTGTTTTGTTTTGTTTTGTTTTGTTTTGTTTTTTTCAAGAAAGTGACAACGTGAGTGGCTCTGGTCCATCTTGGAGAGGGAGGGTAAGAGTAACTCATACAGATCCACTGTGCATAGGAACTGTTAAGTGTTCTGTAACAAGTGGCTTAGAGTTTATCTTGGGGGAAAATATAAGGATAGAACACTGTAGAAGTCTTCTAGCTTATCTTTATACAAAGAGGGAACAGAAAGGAATCTTAGTTGAGATGCTATGCTGGGGGGTGTGGCAGCAACCACACGTGGTAATTGTTTGCCCAAGTGACCACAGCACCGATGACAAGGGCAGTGAGCGTCATGGACTCTTCAATGTCTTTCTTTCCTCAAAACTCACACAAAGTGAGAACCTGGGAAACCTGTGGTGTTGGGGCAGGAAAGGGGGCACGAAGCCATACAGGAAGAATGTCAAACTTCGCCAGCTAGGACTGGGATGTCATCAGATCTCAGGTCTGGGCTATTCATCTAGAGACACACGTCTAAAAGGAAGACAGGTTGCACTCTGACTCAGCTGACAAGGAAGAAACAGAATCCTCCTCAAGAATCTTCTTCAACCATAGTCTGGCTGTGACTAAGAGCTTGGAGCAATGTGTGAGGATAAGGAACTGCAGGATGCAGCAGTCTGCGGAGGGTAATGATGGGGGTATTAGTGATCAGATTGCTTACTGTGTTTGTCAAAAAAATGTATCAAAAGTAGGAAGCAAAGTGGTGTCATGAGGTGGTGGGACAACGCAATGTTTGCCTGCTTCTCTGTGCACATGGCGCTCAGTGCTCTTGGAACTTGGAGAGAGAGAGGGACTAGTGGACGTTAGGGGGTTACAGATGGTTGTGGCCATCTTGTGGCTACTAGGAACTGAACCCAGGTCCTCTGGAAGAGCATCAAGTGCTCTTGACCACTGAGCCAGCTCTCCAGCTTTGCCCCCATGAGTTTCTAGAACACACACCAGTGAGAGAATTACAAACAACTGCTTCAAAGAGTGCAAGTGACCAGTTAGGCAGTTAACACTCCACCCTGTCCACAGTAGTGGGACAGAAAGGATCAGCAGCACCTCTCACTGTTTTTTTGTTTTGTTTTGTTTTTCCCTACTCTTGTCCCATCCCTTAACTTGCCTGTGGATTAGGTTTGACTTGTACAAAGCCTAAGTCACTTCAAGTCAAAGAGAAACCTCTTAAGAGAATTTCTTTACAGGAAACAAGTGGAAAGTATGACCCATGCATGGAACCAGTACGGCAAAATCCTGGGGCCAGCTACAGACCCCAGCTTCTCACATCCGATGTCAGTCATAGGAAATGCCGTACTGCTGTGGTACCAGGCAGGTGAATGCCAAGCCTGCCCCATCCAGGAGTTCTGCAGCTACTCTTCCTTACCCAGAGCGTGAAAGATAGGCGTAGATAGCTGATGAAACTCCTTGATTTGAGCAGCTTCATGAGCAAAGAGACAGAAAGACCTAGCAGCCCAGGGTCTTGCAGTCTCTCTAGATTTCATTGGCTCAAGGCACATATGCATAAAGATCTAGAAAGGAAGACAGCGAGGGAAGGAGGGAAGAAAGGAGGAAAGGAAAGAGGAAGGGAGGGAGGGAGGAATGAAAAGAGGATGGAAAGCTAGTGGTTGACTTTCTTGAGGCTTAAAACATTTCCTCCTATCAGGATAGAAGTTCCCAGCCCCAGCCATCCTGTCCATATAGTTACATCAGGAATGAATTTGCATGAAATTCCAAGTGACCTCATTTCTGACAAGCCTTGATAACTGGCAAAGATGTCTTAAAAGAGTATGGCTTTCTCCTTCCCAGATGACTTGAACTTCATTGTCCAAGAAGTTAATATGGACCAATTTTTCTCCCCCTTCTACCTGACCCAAGACTCAGTTCTTCTGAGTTTCCATCCAGAGCTTGAGGATGTCCGCATGACTGAACTCCTACTGTCTGCTACCTCTTACGTCATCCAGCTCTGGCCCTTTCCCCTCTCCTACCACGTGTCCACCCTGAGACTTTCAGGGCAAAGGAGAAAGCCAGAATGGTATCTGACTCTTACATCTCCAACCCCTATCCATCTGCAGCTCAGAACCCCTGAGTCCAGATCTGTGTATGGAGGGGGCCATCTACGAATAGAGAGGTATGTTGAAGACGGAGGTATTTGCAACAGATGAGGGGATTGTCTTGCACGTCAGGGCTCCCAAGGGTAGCAGAGGGTGTCAGGTCATTTTGTAACATATGCTGAAAATATTTGTGCACTGATATGGCTCTCTCTGGTGTCAGATTTAGGAACATTCCAACAGTTCAGGAATCTGCAAGCTCTAGGCAGACCACATTTATAGTCTCTCAGGGAACCACGGTTTAAAATACTCTCAAAGGACAAGAGGCAAGAAGGCATTGTGGAACAAGGAGCCACTTGGGCTTGGCTGCCTGAATCCTGGGATTATCACACCTCTCCTACTGTAGTGAGGAAGAGGGGCTAGAGGTCACAGCACCCAATTCTTCTGCATCCAGGCGGCATTGTGGATGTAAGCTTAGGCCGAGTGAGAAGGAAGTGAGGGTATCGGGTGAGGACTTGGGCGAGTTTCCTGGACATAGTTGGAGAGGGATCACCACGGCAAATCTGGACTTCCTTCGTGCCCTAATTTGCACACTGCCCTTCCTTGCCAGGGAGGTTGCCATTATTAGGATCCTTGTCATCTGAGGTTAAAATAAGACCTGGTTCAAAGCGAGGAAACGTTATGGGCAGGCAGCCTGGTGCTGGCCCGTTCTCAGACACACACAGCTTGAAACCCTTCAGGCAGAATGGCTCTCTACAGAACATCCAGTCCTTCTGCCTCCACATATTTCTCCAATGGCTCCCATCCTGTTCTACTACTTTCTTCCAAGGAGGGGACCCCCTTCTCTCCCATTTATCCCTAACAATGCATCATAACGTCCCCAGAGCCCCAGTGGGCACGGAATCCAGGGTGCCAGGTTACCTTTTTTTTTCTTAACAATGATATTTCATACTCCTACCTTTCTCCCGACACATAAAAGATAGCTGCTCACTGTAACTCAGACAACTGGATGAATAGATGATCAGAAAAAGGCAGAATGGGATGCATCTCAATCCTGCTGACTTGACAAGTGATGGTCTGACAGGTAGATTCCTGAGGTGATGATGTTGGGAGAAAGGAACTCAGTATCCTAAAATGCCTTTGCTCTGAGAATCTACGCATAGATGTATGGATGTGCATGGGCATTCGCATCCCCATCTTGGCTTTTTTTATGCTCAGGGCCACATGCTGCGGGGAATCTTTTGTATTGTCTCTCCCCAAGTGAGATCGAAGCGCTGGAGCCACTGCCATCCCGAGGTGTGAACTGCAAACCCTCAGCCACGAGGCTTACACGCCACGAGGTCCAGTGGCCAAGGGAGCCAACTCATCTCTTCTGACACGAGATAAGCCAGACTCAGAAGTCACAGGATAGGAGCAGAAGTGTTCTCTTAGTGTAAAATCCCGACAGAAAAGATGCAGCTCTCACCCCGTGAGCCTTCATCCACGGGTCCTTATATCCTGGGGAGGAAGTGAGTGACAGTCATGATTGGGGACACCTTGCTGCCCCGCTTTACCCGTCCATATTTGCTCAGGGCAATGTAGGTCCCTCTGTACAGGTCTGACTCGTAGGCGTTGTAATTGTTTGGAAGGAGGGTTTCTCGGAACTTGCATTCGTCATGGAAGCTGGGCTGTGAAGATGAACAGACAGCAGAGACCCGGTGATAATGAAGAAGTGCCAACCCATGGGGTGGGGGAAGGGGAGGCAGGATGGGGCGAAGAGCTCTGGGAGGGGGAACCAGGATGGGGGCAATATTTGGAATGTAAATAAATAAAATATTTTTTTAAAAAAAGAAGTGTCAAAACACCAGCTGAGTCACTCAGAGGAGGCCTTTTTGCCATGTCCCCTCTCTCCCCTTTGTAGAAACACTACCACGGGGTTTATGCTGCAGGGACAGAGAAACAGGAGAGGTTAGAACAGAAGACACTTAAGAGCCCTCACAGTTCCTCCTCACGTGCCCTCTTACACCAGAAGGAATCCAAGGCCAGGACACAGAGGGATGATGCTTGGGTCCTGTAGGGAGGTCAGAGCAGACCTCCAGACTCTTCCAGGTGGAGATGCTATCTACCAAGTCCTCACATGAGAAAGAATGTGTTCTGTCCAGAGGAGGGGTCAGGGTGGATGGCACCAAGCTATTGCCAGCCTATAGTGAGAGGTTGCCTGGCCGAGTCGGATGGAGACCCCTGGCTCCACTCAGTGGCTTTTCTACTTCCAATGGTGACTTGGATGGTCTCCTCCCCTCTCAGAGCCTCAATTCTCCTTTGCGCAAACTGTGTGGGTGCCAGGGAGCTTGTGGGGTAGTGAGAGGAGGGGCAGAGGAACAAATCAACTCTTGAGAAGTCCTTTCCAGTATTGTCCCTTTCCACCTGTAGTTTCTTGGTTCAAAGCCTGAAGTTCCCCCGCCCCCCCAAAAAGACTCCTCAGTTTTGACTTTGAGCCCAGAAGGTTCATAGAGCTTTATAACCCAGACCATTCTCTGGGGCCACGTGAGATCTGAGATAGGAGTCATTTTTATAGAGAAGAAGAACCTGGTTCCCAAGGGAATTAGGCAGAGAGCTATAGAGGAGTTGCCTTGTCTCTCTCTGGCTTCCATGTGGATATAGACATGTGCACCTGGGTATGTGTCCATGCACACACACACACACACACACACACACACACACACACACACACACGTCAACAACCCCAGTTCAATGGCTTCTCTCTGGTACCAGGGACGTTGTCGTTTGACTTCTGAAAGAAGTCTGTGCACCTAGGTTCACCAGTAATGGGGACACACAGGTTTCTCTTTCTATTGTTTTTATGGGGTGGTAGAGACCCCATCACCAGTATAACCCCTGGGACAGATGACTCTAACACCATCTAAACAGCCTCTGAACCCTACGGCCATGTTTCTTTCCCAGTAGGCTCCAAGATCCCTCTGGGACAAGGATTCCAGGGATCAATAGTCAGATTGAGGAAGGTATGTGATGCTATAGCTGGGAAGGGTCCAAAGACTGGGAATTCTCAGTGTTCCTTAGTGTATAGTGTTACTACTTTTATATAGAACAATTCACAGTGTCTATTAGAATTTTTTTTTTATTAACGAAGATAACAGATGATCAGCAATTCTCTTAGGAACAGATTTTGACATTATAGCTCCACATGCGTACAATACTTTTTAAATAGCAGGAATTCCAAACTGTCAGTCTCTATCAAAAGGGGATTGGTTGTCTCAGCTGTGACCAAGCTACACGATGGGGTGCTATAAATCATGAAAAGAAAACCTTTGGCACATTGATTCTGGACTGTCTCAGAGACATATTACCAAATGGAGATGCTCATGTCCTGTGGAGGATCAGGGTTTGATTCCCAGCACTCACA
>JADRCC010558685.1:0-19934 GCA_019843855.1 Hylomyscus alleni | reverse complement strand
CTTTTTTGGGAGAAAAACTTACATTTTATGAACTGAGACTACTGTTTTACTAAGTGGAGATGTAGTATGGATGGATATTTCATGAAGAATATATTCTGTTTAATATAGTAGAAATTAATCCTAAATATGATTTTTATCTAAATTATTCCCACTAGAAATCCCACAAGCACATAGCTGTTAATTTTAATAATATACAGATTTCATCTAGGGAAAAAATCAAGATTAGTTGAATGGGAATATACAGGTTTAGAACTGTAATAGAAACATGACTTAATTAAAATAAGAATCTGATGGCATCCTTCAAGTGACATCAGAAAGAAATATTAGCAGAGAAAGAGTAGAAATTAATTAAATATCAGAATGAATGAAGCCCACATATACTATTACTGAAATAAGTTAAATTCTTAACTAAACAAACAACAAATTCAACCATTTTGTTTTCAATAGATAAGACAGTCATTTCTTATTGGTGTAAATATATAAATTTGCTTTATTGAATCACATCAAGCGTTTCATTTAATTTGTGTATGATTGTTTCAACAATGGGCCCAGAAATGTAAAACCACTAAATATTAATATTATCCACATAATTATATGTACATCTACTACGTACTTAATTATCCACATATTTTACAACAAGAAATACTTAATGAAAGACAGAATTAGAAAATACACAAAACCATTTTCCAATATTATTTCTCAAACTCTGGTCCAACATGAGGTTATGTGAATTGTGTGCCCTTCAAAATTTCTGACAATAGACTATAAGGATTTAATCTATGCTTGAACTTAAGAAATATTGTTGTTTCACTTGTCAGGTTTATATATATTTTTAAGTATTTTTATTTCATTTTCCTGATCAGGGGAAAATATAAAATGTTAAAATAATTAAAAAAATTAAAAACAATATGAGTAGATGAATAAGTGTAAAGTTTCATGTTTCTGTAGATGATATAAATTCTCTCTTCTTTTTTTTTTAATCTTCCTTTGAAGTCAGTTATCAAAACCACAATGGATTGTAGAGTGGTGAGTTCCAATAGCCTTACCTTCATTATTTTTCTAGCATCTATGTCTCAGAGAACAACATGTAAGAGTGTATATATATGATATATATATATATATATATATATCATATATATATATTATTTACAAACACACACACATATAAAACCATAAATTCTCTCATAGTTACGTTTCACTACTAAAGGACATACAGTTCTGCTGCATTCTGACTTTGAAATAAAGCATTGTGACTATCAAGTAAATGACAAAAATCTTAAATTATCTGCAATTAGGCCTTTACAGAATAACCCATAATGACTCCATTGGAGTCTGTATTACACCAAGTGTCAGTGATTAGATATTTACATAATAATAGGTAACTTTGAAGATGCTAATGCACATGATCAAGTAAATAAAGGAGGTTTTCAGAATCTGTTATTTATTATTTACTAAATGTTAACTTTCGTTGGAATAAGCAACCATATCTTTTCTTCTTTGATTTTCAGTGCTGTGTTAAAAGTTTAAGCATAACTTTACTTCTATATCTCCATGTATTCTTTGAGACACTTTTTGAGACACTTGTATTCATTCGTAATTCCATGTCTTTTATTCCCCATCCTACATTATAGACATATTGTCATGATTATATATTGAAAACTTGCTCAACCAGGTCTCCTTTTCTTGAACCTGATTACGTATTCACTCATTTCTCAACTTAGTTTGCCAGTTAACATCCATGATTCTGTAACCATTTTTGACTCTGTTACATACATGGTCCTCTAAGATCACTCTACACTACTTTACTGGCCCTTACTAAAATTTTCACTGAAGACATATTCCCTGGCTGAGTTTAAAGTTACAGATCACTGCCTTATTTTTAAACATATCTTTATTTTAAGAAATCTAAAATGTTTATTGTATCCTTGGATATTAAATTTAGTTTAGGCTATATAGCCCAAATGTCAATGTTCAAACCAGGGTATGAAGAATAAATACTTGATCACAATCTCCATGTGCATGTTTTCTAGCTAATATAGCTTGGAGATTCATGATAATGTCTGGCATTTAAAAAGGAAGCAAATAATGAAGATTACATATTCTTTTAAGTCTACATGGGGTACTACTGCCATGGTAAAATAAAAAGTTTTGAATGACTCTTTTTTGCATATGTTATTTTTTCTTTATCTTTATTTTTGCAGGAAGGGGTTGGGCAAAGCAAAATATGTGACCTGATGAAATTCTTGCCTTTATCATTTTAACATAAGATGGTAGTTTTTTTCATCACTTGCAATATCCTCACCATGCTTAATTCACCATCCAGGCTTGTAATGATTCCATGTCTTGAACTTGAAAAGGGAATGTATAAGGATATCTTACTGTCATGACTTATGCATACAAAGGTTTCAAACTAATAGAAAAAAAGATAAATTATTTTTCCAGTTATGTGCCCATATGTGTCTTCTGTAATACATATAAATAGAATTCTCTTCTACTTTCAAGAATCACATACAGTCAGTATACTAATCACACTAAACCTGATTAGATGCATAGTTTAGTTTGTGGGAATATTGGCAACACGGGGAATGATATTTAGTATTCTAAAAATTGTATTCTTATTCAAAGTAATACTTATCTAGATTAAACACATAAATAAAATGCTAAAAACATTTCACTTGGGAAGCACATCATCATATTCATAAGCTTATCTAAGCTTTGATATATTTGATGTTTTCTGGACATATTTTAATATTTCAATTCGATGTTAACAGTAAAAAGGTATTCATAGAAATCAATATGTGATTTTAAAAGTATAGTGTTTTTTCCTGATTACTATACTTCTGAATATATTTTTAAGGGTCATATTATGAATAAACTTACAGATATTTAATTCATCCAATTTTGATTGTATAAATCCATAGTGATTTAATAACACTTGATTATTAACCTTGTAGAAAAACTAAAGACTTTTAAGGCTAAGTGCTACATATATAATTTAATTTAAAATAACAGTAACTATAGATCATTGTACAGGCTTTATCACATTGTTTTATTAAATAGATTAAGGTTAAAGGTACAAAATTAATATTTTTACTGTCATAAAACATTACCATAAAAGTTTTATTGTATTTCTCTCAATTTCTTCATCTATAATCATATGTTGAAATTTATGTTAAGATACATATACAGGAACAAGTACCATATTGATTAACAGGAAAGTTTAAGAACTATCAAATCATAAAATATTTAATATCTTGTTATTCAAAGAGTTAGTTAAAAATTTACAAACACAACAACCATGTAATCAATAATCACAGTTAGTCTATGTTTTTTAATCCTCAGCTATAATGTGTCAAGTAAGACAAATTCTCAGCCTAATTCCCACCATTTACAGCTAAATAAATACAGTGGGACAGGCTGTCATAGAACAGAACACATTCTAACCTATTGAGTCTTTGTTTATATTGTTTTGGGGTCCATTTCATTTCTATTCATGTGTTTGCCCATGCCTGTATAATTGAGCCTTTTATAATGATATTTTTTTTTTTTTTTTGCCTAATGTGGATGTAGTCAGGTATCAAGGTTAATGGACTGAATCACATTATATTTATAAATATCTTTTATGGACTCCAATTTTTAAAATTTTAATTTGTATATGGTATAGTTAGCTATCCAGTATTCATTAAAATGACCATATTAAAATATTATCAACTTACGTAAAATTTAAAATAAACATATAACATCAAACTTAAATAATCTCAAATATAATGAGACATGTTTCCTAAGGATAACAGTTGTGTTAACTGTGATAACATAGCTTTCGTCATGGATATACCATAAGTTGAGACTACTCCCATATCTCACTTATCCAATTCAATTAATTTTCTTTTGTCATCTAAACAGTTTCATTCTACTGTCAATTATGAGTAGATTGCATAATTTTCTCTTTCTCTATATAATTTAAGAGCCTTATATGAGAGAAAATTTTTAGAATGTTTCTTTCTGAAACTGGCTGACTTTGGTTGCTATTTCTATCTCTAATTATATGTATCCTCATTGAAATGAAAAGATAATGAAAACCAATGTCATTATACTTATACACACACACACACACATATATATGCATATATATTATATTTTCCTTTTCTGTATCTACTATTTAGAGGCATCAAAGTTGCTTTCAAAACAGTAAATATGTATAGTACTACAATAAACACTGGAGTGCTACTCTGTAAAATGTTGAACTGGAATCTAAAGAAATTTTCAGTAATGATATAGTTTGGTTGTATAGTACTTTTACTATTTTAAGAAATTAATTTATATCCTCAGTAACAGTGTGTGTGGATTTCCATGTGAACTCTCATTTTCTCTTCATTGTCATCAACATTTGACTGTTTTGTAATTGAATAACAATATAGTTTCTACTTTAATTTCTGTGATTCACCTCAGTATGGAACAGATTTTGCTGTCTGGATTATATTTTGTCAGCATTATCTCTTCATTATTCTCTTTACTGACTGTTTGATGTCTTATTATTTAGTTTTTTTATGTAAAATTTCCTCTCCTTTTG
The DNA here is from genome assembly GCA_019843855.1 of Hylomyscus alleni. Classification (NCBI taxonomy): domain Eukaryota; kingdom Metazoa; phylum Chordata; class Mammalia; order Rodentia; family Muridae; genus Hylomyscus; species Hylomyscus alleni. The sequence continues at coordinate 15,364 of JADRCC010558685.1, read as the reverse complement.
TAGTCCATTCCTTCATGTATTTCTTTTCTTTTACAAGTTGTGGTTTGTTTTGCTATTGTTTTCTATTGTTGTCTGGTTTATTTGTTTATTTTCAAGATTTTTAATGTTTTTCCAATCTATTTTGAAATCCTCAAAAAATTGATAAAACATTTATTTGCAAGCATAACCTTATTTTTTTTACTTTGTTTTATTTTACTTTTAGATTTTTTAAAATTAAACTAATAAAATTTATTTTAAAATATACAACTCTGAATTGACTTTTTTAAGTTATCAAAATAATTTATAATAATTAAATGCCTCTTAAATATACATGATATCTTCTGATGCTGAAGGTAATATGTACTCAACCAGTTTTTAAATTCTATTTGAAATATTAAACAAGATAGAAGTAGAAAAAAATCTGTTATGAAGTTCTCTATGAAAGGAAATTGTGACAAGTTCCTGTTTAGACAGAAACAATTCCATCTCCAAGGAAGAATATGCAGTATAACTGTGGCTTCATAGAAAGAGTTGGGTAGGGTTCCGTCTGTTTCTATTTTGTGTAATAGTTTGAAGAGTATTGGTATTAGGTCTTCTTTTATTGTCTGACAGAATTTTGTACTAAACCTATCTGGTCCTAGGCATTTTTTTGGTTGGGAGACTTTCTTTAGTGGTTATGAGAGTGTTTAGATGGTTTATCTGATCCTGATTTAACTTTGGTATTTGTTCATTTCATCCAAATTCTCCAATTTTGAATATAGGCTTTTGTTGTATGATCTGATGATTTTTTTTTAAATTTTTTCAGTTTTTGTTGTTATATTTTCCTTTTCATTTATGATTTTGTTAATTTGAGTACTGTCTCTGTGCCGTCTGCTTAGTCTGGCTAAGGGTTTATCTATTTTGATTGGTAAAACATTTTTTTGCAAGCATGACCTCGTTTATATTACTTTATTTTATACTTAGTAATGTATATTTAATATAAAACTACATGATTAACTCCAAAATGGCATTCTATCTAGTATCATCCTAGATACTATAATTTTTATCATTAGTTTATTATTAGGTAATAAATTACAATTTACATTTATTTTCCCCTTATTCTTCTCTTACATAATACATGCTGATCACGGGCTCCCCTCCTTCCTTCTCTCCTAGTACCCCTTACACATTTGCCCTATTACCAAAATTCACTACTCCTCCATTTCCTTTCAGAAAACAGCAGGCCTCTCAGTGATATTAACTGAACTCAGCATAAGAAGATACAATAAGACTAGGCATGAATCCCAATATCAAGGTTGGACTAGGCAGAATAGTATGAGCAAAAGGTGCCCACAAGACTGCAAAAGGTCAGAAACATCCCTACTGTCATTGTTAGGAGTCCAGTAAAAATTCCAAACTAAACAATCAAAGAGTGTATGCAGAAGGACTAGCATAGAATTATGTTGCCCGTCTTCATGGTTCCTGTTTCGGTATCAGTGAGCCCCTATGAGCCCTTCTGAATTGGTTTTGTAACCTGTGTTCTTTTACTGTCCTCAAATCCTTTGAACCTTACAATCCTTCCCTCACTCTTCTGCTAGGTTCTTTGACATCCACCTAATATCTAGCTATGGGTTTCTTCATCTGCTCCTCTCAGCTGTACTAGAGGAAGCCTCTCTGAGGGTGATTGAGCTAGGCCCTGATCTACAGCAGAATATGATTAGCAATCATTTCATTGGTTTTATTGCTTGTTCTTTTGTTTGTTTTCTCAGTCATGTTTGCTTGTATCCTAGGTCTCTAAGATATCTAAGCAGTGTCATAGACTCCCTCTAGGTAACTGAGCCTCAAAATTAAACCAGTCATTTCTTAGCCACTACATTAAGCTCCAAACCACCAGTGCGACAGTTCATCTTGCAATCAAGACATGGGGTGGGTTGTAGTATGTGTGGCTGAGTTGGTGTCCCAGTCTTACCACTGATTTCAGAAGACAACCAGTTCAGGTTTCATATACTCAATTGCTAGAAATCCTCGTTAGGGTTACCCTTATAAGTTCCAGGAAATTTCCATTGTACTACATTTCCACATCACTTCCCAAATGCCCCCTTATTTCAATTTCAGTATTCTCTCCTTATATTTTCTCCCTCTGATGCCTCTTCCCCAAGCTGATCTCTCCTGTTCCCACCTTAACCCATCCCCAGTACTCAAACAAAATTTATTATTTTTTCCCCTTCCCGGGGAAATCCATGAATTCAACCTAGACCTCTATGCCTCTAATCCCAAAAATTTTATCACGGCTGCAGTCATGATAATATTGGTATTTTATCATTTTCTTTGGATCCCTGAATAGGTATGCAACTACTGTAGTTTAGATTTTCATTTCCATATTGGATAATAATTTTGTATATTTTTTTCTTAGTTTTCATAAGCATATATACTTTTAAAACTTACTTCTTAGAATACAATATGTCCATTATACTCCATTTCATAGTTTATTAGAGAAATAAAAATATCCTTTATGTAATCATACATGTTTTGACAATACAACTTAAATTATAGTATGATTGACATTTTTCCAACTGAAGATGCCTCAATCCCACTTGAGAGGGAGAAGAAAGCAGTCACAGGGTGGGGGCAGAGGAAGGGAGAGAACTGAGTGGGAGAGGGGACAGTGAGGGGAAGGGTAGAATATGATTAGGGTTTGATGGTGGGGGTAGACAGGACAGAAGCTATGAAGGCCAGCAGCAAAAATATAAACAGGCAACCTCAGAAGGCAGAAGGTGGACAGACCCTTTAGAATGTACCAGATACCTGGGAGGTGAGAAACTCTCAGGACTCAAAAGGAGGGACCTTGGATGAAGTGATCCCTTCTTGAATGAAGGGAGGGAGAACTTGTAGAGTCCACCTCCAGTGGAGGGATAGAACATCAAGAGTAAAAATGGGTCTTCATTCCATATTCAAAACCTCTGACCCAGAATTGTTCCTGTCTGAAGGGACATAAATAGAAATGAGCATGAGAGAAAGTAGGTCAAATGATAGGCTCAAATGTCAAGGAAGACCTGGTGCCCTGAGACATTTACTGATGCTGTGGTGTGTTTGAAGACAGGAGCTTAGCATGGGCGCTCTTTAAGAGACCAACAAGCAGCTGAAAGAGTCAGATGCAGATTCTAACCCCTAACCAACAGACAGATGTCAGGGACCCCTGTGGTTGAACTAGGGAAAAGCTGGAATAAGCTGAGAAGTAGGGTGGCCCCATGGGAAGACCAGCAGTCTCAACTGACCTGGACCTAGGAGATCTTTCAGACACTGAGTTACTAACCAGACAGCATACACCAGCTAATATGAGGCTCCCTACACATATACAGCAGAAGACTGCCTGGTCTGGCCTTAGTGAGAGATGATGCACCTAACCCTCAAGAGACTTGAGACCCCATGGATTGGGGAGGCCTGATAGGTTGTGTGTGTGTGTGTGTGTGTGTGTGTGTGTGTGTGTGTGTGTGTAACATCCTCTTAGAGGGTGGTTATAGGATGGGGAGTGGTTGGGGGGGCAGACCAGGAGGGTGGTGAAGTCTGGACTTTAAAAAGGCATTAAAGAATAAAAATAAAAATAATAACTTAAAAAGTCAAATGCCATTTTATATATTGAATGATTAAAATAATTGTGGCAGGTTGAATGAGAATTTCCTCTATACACTTGGTCTTGGTCCCCAGTTTGTGGCATTATTAGGGACATGTAAAGGGGCCAGCCCTGTTGGAGCAAGTATGTCAGTGAAGAGATTTAGAAAGCCTAAAACTTACACATTTCACAGTTTTGCTCTTTTATTTCCTGCTTGCAGTTCAAAATGTGAGCATTCACTTTCTCTTTCTTCTCTTTCAACAGGGGACCATTTCAACATTAAGGGAAAGCATTCATATGATAAAGAATACGTATTATGCCATGGTTCTATAACATATGGGAAAGGAAACATTTTAGGTTTCCATTTGTTGACAATGGATACTGATTGATTACAGAAGAAAATGTAAACTTGAGGTGATGAATCTCTTCATTGGCACATTTGTATAATTTCAAAACTTGCCCTAAAATGAGGTTAATTTGATCTTTTTATATAACTGTTCTTAAATCTGCCTAAAATATAGAAAATATTTTATCTATAGGAAGAGATATAATGATGATCATCAATATTAGTAGTTTTCATTACAAATTAAAGTTTCTTTATTTTTGGACATAAATGGGTATAATAAGCCAGAATGTAGATAAAGACATTTGATAGATAATTTTGTTTAAAAAAATTCCTTGTCATTTCTATTAAAGATTAAAAGCAGAAACATCCCTAGAATATATTATTTATGAAGATATTCTGTAGCAAAAATAAGATAACTGACCTGTAGGATAATAGTGTAAGAAATTGTAATTTTAAAAGATCCTGTGCCGTTTTGATCCTTTCTCATTTGACACTGACATGTGCAATTCAAAATACTATCTCTACTTTCTAGGCAAGCTGAACTGACTTCCTTCTATATCATGTATATCAACATAATTATGTATTTTCTTATCCTAGTTATTTTGTAAAATTCCTATATGCTAGAAGCAGCTGACCCAAAGGCGAATGTTTAGATTCTTCCATTATTCAGAATACATGCTAAATATCTTTTTATCTCTAATCATAGAATTTTTATGTCTTAGGTTACATTGTCAAGCACAGAGCAGAAGATTTATAAGAACTAGAAATGTGACAAGGACCTTTCACAATGGGACTTTGGTAAATAAACATTACTGTTGTCATTAGAATAAACATGATATAGAATACCAAGTCGAAAATTATTTGTTCTTCTGCATCTATACATGGCTTCAAGAATAGTTTTTAGTAGTGGTGGCACTCAGCAGAGCTACAGGTAGATGAATTGAACTATCTTGTGGAGAAACTTAAGTGCCACAGATGGTCAGATTGTTTATTATATACACTTCAACAGAGAAGTGGAGTTATTGCTTATAAGTGAACAAAGAAGCAAGCAGGAATATTAAACAAAGATAAACAAGAAGGCAATGTTTATAATGTAAAGCTGGATCAAAGAAACAGGGTTAGATAACCTTTCCAGAAGCACACTTCATAGAATTCCAGTCTTCAGTCAATAAATATCTGGGGAAAGAAGCTGTAATTGGTATTTTATACACATATTCTGAAAATGAAAACATGGACAAGAGGCAGGTCTTGCCATTTGCCTCTAAGTCTTTCCCTAGGTTCAATTGGTGGTAAGCATGTAGAAGGATACAAATCTATCCATTCTTATCTGCTGTACAAAGCTCAAGTCCAAGTGGATCAAGGACCTCCACATAAAACCATGTACACTGAAACTAATAGAAAAGAAAGTGGAGAAGAGCCTCTAAGACACGAGCAAAGGGAAAAATTTCCTGAACAGAACACCAATGGTTTATGCTCTAAGATAAACAATAGACAAATGAGACTTCATAAAATTGCAAAGTTTCTGAAAGGCAAAGGACATTGTCAATAGGATAAAAAGGTAACCAACAGATTGGAAAAAGATCTTTACCAACCTTGCATCCAATAGAGGGCTCTAATATCCAATATATGCAAAAAAATCAAGAAGTTAGACTCCAGAGAATCAAATAACCCTATTCAAAATGGGGTACAGAGCTGAACAAAGGATTTTCAACTCAGGAATATCATATGCTGAGAAGCACCTAAAGAAATGTTCAACATCTTTTGACATCAGGAAAATGTAAATAAAACAACTCTGATATTCCACCTCACAACTGTCGGAATGGCTAAGATCAAAAACTCTGGTGATATCAGATGCTGAAGAGGATGTAGAGAAAGAGGAACACTCCTGCATTGCTGGTGGGATTGTAAGCTGGTACAACTACTCTGGAAATCAGATTGGCAGTTACTCAGAAAATTGGATATAGTAGTCCTGATGACCAAGCTATACCACTCCTGGGCATATACCCAAAAGATGCTCCAACATATAACAAGGACACATGCTCCACCATGTTTACAACTGCCCTATTTATAATAGCCAGAAGCTTGAAAAAACCCAGATGTCCTTCAACAGAGAAGTGCATAAAGAAAATGTGGTACATTTTCACAATGGAATAATACTCTCCTATTAAAACAATGACTTCATGAAATTCTTAGGCAAGTGGATGGAACTAGAAAATATCATGCTGAGTGAAGTAACTCAATCACAAAAGAACACACATGGTATGTACTCATTGATAAGTGGATATTATCCCCAAAGCTTAGAATACCCAAGATACAATTCACTGACCACATGAATCTCAAGAAGGAAGACCAAACTGTGCATACTTTGGTCCTTCTTAGAATGAGGAACAAAATACTCATGGTAGGAAATACAGAGACAAAACGTGGAGCAGAGACTGAAGGAAAAGCTATCCAGAGACTGCCCCACCTGGGGATCCATCCCATATACAGTCACCAAACCCAGACACTATTCTGGATGGCAAGAACTGCTTGCTGACAGGAGTCTGATACAGCTTCCTCCTGGGAAGCTTTGCCAGAGCCTGACAAATACAGAGGTGTATGTTCACAGCCAACCATTGGACTGAGCACAGGATTCCCAATAGAGGAGTTAGAGAAAGGACTTGAGATATTAAAGGGTTTTGAGTCCAATAGGAAGAGCAACAGTATTAACCAAACAGAGCCCCTCCCTCAGAGTTCCCAGGGACTAAACCACCAACCAAAGAGTAAATATGGAGTGACCCATGGCTCCAGCCACATATGTAGCAGAGGATGGCCTTGTTGGGCATATATGGAAGGAGAGGCCCTGGGAATGCCAGTGTAGAGAACGCCAGTGAGGAGAGATGTGAGTGGGTAGATGAAACTGCCTGCAGTTTCATAAATTGGGTTCTCTCAGGAGAAGGACCAAAGGACCTGAAATAGAGGGTTCGAAATGCAAAGAGAAATCAAGAAGTCAAGTTGAAATAGCCCAATCAAGACTTCACTTTACTTAGGTAAGTCAGGGTTTTTATAGTCGCAGGAAAAACCAAAACCAAATCTCTAGATTGCATGATATTGGCATAACATAAATACTGCAAAAAAGGTTCAGGTGCCAAAGTCCCCACGTTCAGAAGATCTTCAGGTGGTGGGCGTACTCAGGCGGTCAGGCAGTAGGTATGCTCAGGCAGCTTCTTCAAAGATGAACTGACAGTCTGCAGAGAGCATTGGTCTTAGCTCCCCAGGTGGTAGCCTCCAAGCAGAGCCTGCCAGAAGTCCACTGGCTGAGGGGAAGGTCATGTTAGGAAATATCATTTCATGCTTATTTAAAAATTGTATCAGTTTATCCTGAAGATAATGATTATCTATAATTCCCTGAAATCCTATCTGAGCAAGCAACCAGTCTGTGCTATTTTGTTTTAACCAGGAATCTTGATCTAAAGTAAAAGGCTGAATGATAACATCTGGCTCTTTGCCAAAATAAGTCAGTGCTTGCTTTCTACCAAGCATGATCATATGAGCTACTATCTCATAATATGGCAAGATATTACGTTTAGGAGATAGCCTTGAATGTATCCACATGAGAGATGCTTTTTGTCATAACAAAGCTGTAAGAACATGAGTAGTGTTGAAAATTAACAAATGCAGGGGTAAAGAATAATCTATATAAGTAACAAATTGATTTTCAATAGCTCTTACTACCTGCTGTAAAACTGACATTTCTTCTCTAGTTAAAAATCTAGGAGAATTTGGATCAGAATTACCTCTGAGAATATCAAATAAAAGTTTCAATTCTCCAGTAGTAATATTTAGATTACTTTAGATTACAAAACCAATTGATATCACCTAATAATTTTTGAAAATCATTTAAGGTTTTTAATCTGTCTCTACAAATAACTGTCTTTTGGGGAATAATAGATTGATCTGTGAGTGTAAATCCTAAATAACTATATGGATCCTGAGTTTGCACTTTTTCTGCAGTCCCTTTGCAACTAAGGCAACTATAGTCTCTATAACATAAAAGTACATGCTGAGGATTTTTTTTTCTGCTAATAGGACATCATCTGTGTAATGGGCAATATATGTCATGGTCATTTTTCCCTTATAGGGTCAATGACTTGTGCCACAAATTTTTGACATAACAGGACTATTAGCCATGCCCTGAGGAAGGACTGTTCGTTGATATCTTTTCATAGGTTCTTTAAAATTAACAGATGGAACACTAAAAGCAAATCTCTCACAATCCTAAGGGTGCAAAGGAATTGTAAAGAAACAGTCTTTTAAATCCATAACTATTTTATAATATCCTTTTGGAATTGCCACTGGAGATAGAAGTCCAGTTTGCAATGCTCCCATAACTACCATGGTTTCATTTACCTTTCTTAGATCTTGTAACAGTCTCCATTTACCTGATTTTTTCTTGATGACAAATATTGGCATATTCCATGGGGAATTGTATTCCCTCAGATGTCCTGCTTCCAACTGCTCCTGCACTAACAAAGAAGCAGCTTCTATCTTTTCTTGAGATAAAGACCACTCATCAACCCAAACTGGAATATTATTAATCCATTGAATTTTATCTGCATGGAGCTCAGGCAAGATAGTGGCCATCATGAAAAATGCTTCGAATCTTTACTATTAGAATGAGGTTTAGGGCCTCCAGATGTTCTAATGTCCTGTTCTGGTCTCTGCTTATTATTTATTTCACTAGGGCTGCACAAGACAAGACCCATTTGTGACAACAAATCTCTTCCACACAGAGTAACAGGCATATTTGACATAACATAAGGCTGAATTTGTCCTGAATTACCTTCCTCATCTCTCCAGGTTGGAAGCTTAGAGCTTCGTTTTGGGTTATTGGCATAACCAATTCCTTGGAGATGAGTAATTGTCTCAGACAAAGCCCAGGTTGAGGGCCAGTCTTGTCCTCTAATGATAGTCACATCAGCTCCAGTATCTATTAAACCTTCAAAACTTTTTCCTTCAATTATTAATTTAAGATTAGGTCTTTTGCTAGTGATAGATTGTACCCAGTATACATCAGAAGATCCAAAACAACTTTATTCTTTCTCCTTTTTAACAAAATTAGAAGGCATTGGATACAGAGGGATTAAAATAAGCTGAGAAATTCTCTGATTAGCAGGTACTGTAATAACACCATGAGGTGAAGCAGCCATAATCTTAATCTCCCCCTGATAATCACCATCAATAGCACCTGGATAAATCTGCAATCCTTTCACAATTGAGCTACTTCTCCCTATAAGTAATCCCCAAGTCTCTGTGGCAAGGGCCCAAAGACTCCAGTAGGCAGAATTTGAACTCCCATTTCTGGCATTAATACTGTGTGATAGGTAGAACAGAGGTCCAATCCTGCACTTCCTGGGGTTGCCCTGAAAAGTTCGAAGACGAATTTCCTTGGCTGGATAGCAGCTTTACACGCTACATTAGTGTTCTCATAAGCTAATTGTGTAATAAACAGTCTGTCTGTATGAGATTCCCCAAGAATTCTGCTCACAACTTGCTCTAACCTGGCTACAAAATTTTGAAAAAGCTCCTTTGGGCCTTGTTGGATGGCAGCAAGACTTCCATTAATCTCACTTTTCGTAAGTAAGCTCATCTCACTGCCATTACAATTTGTGCATATATTCAAACAGGATACTCAATCTGCCTAGCGTTTCCTTCATACTGCCCTTCTCCCAGGAGCATATCTAGATTCCATTCTGGATTACCTGACTGAACATTCTGCGCAACTGTTCTTTTACTGATTTCCTGCCATTCTGAACTCCAAAGTAAAAAATCATCTTCTTGCAGTATAGCCTTACATAAAGTTCTCCAATCTTGAGGTGTTAAATTTGACTCTATTAACATTGTCCAATAGTGCCTGCGTAAATGGGGTGTTTGGACCATATTGAGCCACTGCTCCTTTTAGATCTTTTATAATCTAAAATTCTAAGGTTTGATATTGTCTAATTCTCTCGTTTTGCTGATCAAGCCTTTCCACTACAGGAAACACTACCACTCCCGAAGTGTCTTGCCCATTTTCTCTAGCCTGATTAATTGCTTTCTCTAAAGGCGATTGACCTGTCTTAAGATTGCTCTCCTTTCTTTTGCCTGATACTTCCTTTAATTCATTCAACTCATTATTCAATTTCTGCAACTTGATTTCAAACTCCAATTTACTTCATTGTAAATCTCTCTGAGCCTTCTTTCCTGTCATAATGGACCTAGAAATAACAGAAGATGCGTATGAAAGCTATTCCTCTCCACTAGACCTAGTAGATCTGCTTTCTGAGGAAGTATTTTGACTCTCTTCGCTTTCCGTAGCTGAACTCTCTGATTTGCTTAATTTGCTGACACTCTATCTCTCTCCTCTATGATCTCCTTCACGAGTGCCCAAAGGCGGAGAGTGAATCTCTCTGCCTGATTAGTCCTCAGAGCTCTTCAAAATTTTTCCCATGTTCTTTTATTAAAATTACTTAATTCTTGAATCCATGGGCAACAAGATTCTATCTCATCTGAGAGAGCTTTCAATGCATTTTTTTCCACCCTGATTCCCCTTGCCTGAAGCAACTTATTTATACTCTGTATCGCTGTTTTTGACTCATTTGAATCCATTTTCATTGTCACACCCCTAGATGAGTTTAACACCAGGTCAGCGCCAACCCCACCTAGCCCTGTACCCTTCTTGCACACAGGGCAACACTTCTTACAATATGAAAATAAGGCTAGCGCTAGCATCAAAATTGACTACCGTGCAGAACAGTGTACGACCCTTTATCCTTACCTTCTGAATCTTTAGGCAGAGCTCTGCTTTTGACAGTGTGTCCTTTATAAATCCTCCATGTCTGAGTCCACAAGTTCGGGTGCCATCTGAAACTGCCTGCAGTTTCAGAAACTGGGTTCTCTCAGGAGAAGGATCAAAGGACTTGAAATAGAGGGTTCGAAATGCAAAGCGAAATCACAGAGTCAAGTTGAGATAGCCCAATCAAGACTTCACTTTACTTAGATAAGCCAGGGTTTTTATAGTCACAGGAGAAACTGAAGCCAAATCTCTAGATTACATGATATTTGCATAACATAAATACTGCAAAAAAGGTTCAGGTGCCAGAGTCCCCAGGTCCAGAAGATCTTCAGGCGGTGGGCATATTCAGGTGGTCAGGCGGTGGGCATATTTAGGCGGTTTCTTCAAAGATGAACTGACAGTCTGCAGAGAGCATTTGTCTTAGCTTCCCAGGTGGTAGCCTCCAAGCAGAGCCTGCCAGAAGTCTAATGACTGAGGGGAAAGGGGAGGTAACAGGTAGATGGTTGGGGGAACGGAACCCTCATAGAAGCAGGGGGAGGGGTGATGGGAAAGGGAAACCTGGCGGGGGGGGGGGAAGGGGATAACATTTGAAATGTAAATAAAGAAAACATCCAATAAAAAATAGATGCAATCCATATAAATATATGTTGGTTAAATATAAACCAACAGAAATCCTTTTTCTGAAGAAAGCTTACTTTTATAGCATTCTAGTCATTTTTGCTTCATTATAGATAAAATTTATAATGAAATTAGATGGGATTTTTGTCTCCGTTATGGTCTTTTTTTTAAACGTGAAAGCAATTGAACCCAAAGGTTTAAATACGTTTCTTAAAATTCTACAAGACCATTTTACTTATACCACAGTATGCTATTAGCTTTTGAAAAGGAACCAAGTTACATTGCCACGTTCCCACTACTATTGAACATACTACCATGCTCAATTATGTGATACTAAGCGTTCTTTTGGAAGTACTGCTGGATCTCAGGGATGCTTCCTCCAAAACACGCTGTGCAATGTATCCGCTGGGCTTGCGTCTGTTCATTTTTATTTCTTATTTGCCCATCTTTACTGTCAGCAAAGCAGGCATTTTAACATATTATCTTGAGATAAAGAGTTCCTTTTGGTCTGCACCTGTCATTCTTTTATTCCTTTTTACTTTAAGACATTCCTTGGAGTCACTTATGTACACTTTCATATCGTCAAAGCAGATAGGAACTCTACAGGAAGAGCAACAGAGTCAACTAACCTAGACCGTTGGGGTTCTTAGAGTCTGAACCACAAACCAAAGAGCACAAACCAGCTGGATGTAGGCTGGCTCACAGATGTAGCAGATGTGCATCTTGGTCTTCATGTGGGTCCTAAACAACTAGAGCGGGAGCTATCTCAAAAGCGTTTGAATGTATGTTCTTATAGCTGGGTTGCCTTGTCTGACCTCAGTAGAAAAGGAAGAGGAGGAGAGATGGGGAAAGGATTGTGTGTGTGTGGGGGGGTGTTCAGGAAAGAAGCAGTTAGATGGATGTAGAGTGAACAAGTAAAACAACAAAAAGGAACCTCGAGTTTCTACAAATAGATTTAAAAGAGTGTTTCTTTGGGGTGTGTATTTAAGATAAATTTCAAAATTGTGTGTGTGTGTGTGTGTGTGTGTGTGTGTGTGTGTAATGAGATTCAAATATAAAACAATGACAGACACCTGGTTATTATTTCCAGTTATAAATGATTGCTTTTGCTATAATGCCAAAATTATTTCATATGGGATTTAGCTCCTTCAAATATCAGGTCTAATTTTTCCCTCTACAGATAAGACATCACCATTTTTATTTTTATTTCCTAGGAGACATGTAATAAAAACTAAAAAAAAAAAAAAAAACTAAAAAAAAAAAAGCTTCCTGTTTGAATAATAAGTACACATTCCTCTAGCTGGGACTGTCTGCAGGGAGACAAAGTGGGTCAGCACAGTGTCTCCTCAGCACTTCCTTTCTCTGGAAAATCCACCTGACTGAAGCTGCAAAGAAAACAATTAGAAGAATCCTTTGGTCCGCTCATGCCATTACTAAGATGATCGTTTAATTCTGTGCCCTAGTTAAGTTCTATTTTTCAATTCTAACATCAGTTCTAACATCACCTGTGTCACATCTCTTTCAGAGGACTATTTTATTGGTGGTATATTTATGTTCAGAAGATAGCAATAAATAATAGAGAAATAACAATGTTCAGAATCAGGCAAATCTATATTTTAATCTGCTGTGATGTTGTGATTTGAAAGTGTTCTCCCAATTTCATGTTGGAAACCTACTTGCCAATGTGATGGTCTTCAGAGGCCAGATAGATAGCTAATAATTGGACTTAACAAAGCTGTACATTTATGGATGAATTGATTTCTTTTTTTTTTCAAGACAGGGTTTCTCTATGTAGCCTTGGCTGTCTTGGAACTCACTCTGTAGACTCTCGAACTCAGAATTCCATCTGCCTCTGCCTCCCAAGTGCTGAGACTAAAGGTGTGCACCACCACTGCCTGGCAGGTGAATAGATTTCTAATATTAAATGATTAGTCTCATAATAAGAACCCACAACGTCACACTATCTCCTTCTTTATGAGCTTTTGCCCTCCAATTTATGCCATGAGATGAAGCAGATTGAAGGGCCTTGTCTACTATCAATATTTCGAAATAGTATTCAGCATACAGAAATTAATGGTTAAGTTTTCTTTCATAAAGTATAAATTACCTAGTGTATGCTATTCTATTATAGTAACAACAGAACTCATTAAGAGATTTCTCATAGATTACCAGAGTAGTTACTCTCTTTTATGTAATAATTGCCAGCTGCTTATTACTTAACATATAACTTTTAGGGTTTACATATTTTATAGTCACTATTTCCTTTATCTTATATTCATTGTAATATAAACATGTTGGATTTGCTTTTACTGCAAATGCAATCAAACAAATAAAAGTAAAATACTTGAATTTATTGCCCATAAAACATTGTGTCTAAAGAACTAAAAAATAATTTAAACTCATACATCTTGAATCTGAGTTCTTTTTAGTAGTCATAGTTAGCAAGTTGTACATCATCAGGTTCCTTAACAAAAAGAAAAAATAGAAACTAGCTTTGAAATTCTACATAATGATAGGTAGGTAGGATTGGAGTGTTTATTAGTCCATTCTTTTAAGGAATATAGAGCAGAAAGCAAAGTACTTCAAAAATGTATTATCAACTTAGGGCAATATTATAACGAAACGTTCAAGACAATAGTAGTTGATTTCAGAGCAGGGTTTCCAACCCCATGATATTAGAAATAAAACACATGTTAGGATGATTAAAAAATAATAAAGGGCAAGGGGAATACCATTAATTTACTTAATATAGATATGAAAATATTGAAGGGAAAATAATGAGAATATTTTCATATAGATGTATATATTCTATATGTTACATATCAGTTTGGCCAAAAGTATTAATAACTTTCTAATACCAGACTCAAGGAATAATAAAATATTCACAAGCATAAAGAATAAAAAAGGCTTTAAATACACTTAAATGCATAGCTTTGAATGGTGACTATACACATAAATTATCCTTTAAGTATAGCTCTTAATGTTTACAAGGCATCTCATGAAATCAAGGAAGATATTCACACTCTGGAAAGGTTATGCCAGAGATGTGTTCACTGCTGGTAATGTTATGAGGGTACTTATTACTGCTTCTTTAGAAATCAGTTTTCCATTGAAACAATATTCTGTTTAAATTTTCATGACAAAATTTGTATCTATTGAAATAGTTCCAGCCCTTTAAAAAAAGTTATGATTTTACTTGCTCTCAGATTGGTTATTTTGAAAATGCATGCTGATTGATATTATTAAGATTCATCATTTCAGAACTCTTCAAAATAAGTGTGCTCTTCCACAATTCTATATAAATTTTTGCAGTTAAGAGATTCATGTCATTGAATATTTTCACCTAATTTATACTATTATATGCTTGGTTTCCTGCCTGCCATTTTTGGCAAATGAAACTGATTATTCTTTCTTTAGTATTTTGTAAAAAATGTGACAATAATTTTCTTTATTTTTACCTTTTATTTGCCTCAACAGTGAGGCAATTATTTCTAAAAACATTTGGTTTGCATGCATGACTGTCAAAGAAAAGAAAGAATATTTGAGGAAATCATATTTTTTTAAGTATGTTTCTAAGTTAAATGCAAAATAATTGATTTCTTTAAGATTTTTTACTCAAATAAATCCTACTTTCTTTCTGTTCATTCTCTACTTCATTTTCCCTCACCTGTTCTACTTTGTCATCTTTTTTACTGGTCTCTATATTTTTCTTCCCCTTGCTTTCCTGATGCAGGTAAAGCATTAATGCTTCTTTCTTATAACACACTTCTGTTGGTGACATTTTATAGGAAAATGTGAAGAATTATCTACTCAAACTAGATAGGTCAGTAACAACATATAGAGTTATGATTCCAACAAATTCAATGTGGAAACCAATCAGTTTATTGGAATTGTTCACAGAGCAGGGGCAAGAGGTAACATGCATATATGTTGTTGACTCAAATATATCATTATCTCCAAATGGCCAACCATAGCATGAATGGTGACTTTTGATCAAGAGAATAGATTCTCTGGCCTA
>JADRCC010558678.1:0-11903 GCA_019843855.1 Hylomyscus alleni | reverse complement strand
TTATGCTGCTAATTTGAGCAGTGGATCCAGCATATAAATAGATTTAATCGGTATCCTTGGCCCATCAGTCTCGTCTCACGTACCTGCCCTTCTGTTTCATTTTCTGATGATCTCTCCAAGACACCCTCAATTTGGCTTTTGTTATGCTCACCCAGCTGAAAGAGTAACGGCCACCAGTATCTTTGTGGCTGCACTGCTAAGTCTGCAGCTTAGTCCTCCTTCTCTTCCTTGCTATCAGATAGATAACAGATGGTTATACTAAAAAAAAAATAAAAAATAAAAAAATAAACAAAGCAAAAAAAACCGTTTAAGTAAAATGAGAATGAATTTACTAAAAGGCTATCATCCTTTGCATCACTGCTTACAGGCCTTTCTGGAAGGATTACGTGAAGTTGGAAGAGTGATGAGTGCCTTATAAATATACTTTCAGAAATAAGATGTAAAAAAAAAAAAAAATACCAAAAATATGCTTTGGGAACTTCTGTCTAGTTACTGGTGTGCTCAGTGATGTATAAATTGATAGTCTATTTGTCTAATGGAGTCCTTTAAAACATGTTTAGTTGGCTGTGTAGATAGCTTTTTGCATTGTGAGCAGGTAAGGTACTTAAAAGTGACATTTTTGCGAATGAATAGAGGGCACTGTGGTCAAGAGAACTTGTGGCTCCTGGACAGAACCCAGGTTCACTTCCCAGCGCACACACGGTGATCCACAACTATCTGTAACTCCATTTCCTGGGAACCTGACACCCTCTTCCAAACCCCTGCAATACATGGTATTCACTAAGTGCACATACATATGTACCCAGAAAACACACACACACACATATGTAAATTACATATTCTTCTCTAGACAGGGATGTAGGGCTTTTGCTGGGAGCATGCACAGCAATATCTGGTTGACCCACACAGAGAGTGAACAGGCAAGGGACAGACAGGAGTGATCACCTCCACTCCAATGAACCAAGGGGTGTCTTGGGGTTATTTAGAAGAGTACAGTGACTAAACAGGTCATCTCCCCAAAACCCACCCAGCATGGACAAGGATGGACAAAACTGTAAGGAATGTGGTGCCGCTCCCTAACCTCACTTACACCTGGCATCGTTTCTTCTTTCCCAATTTCCAAATGCTTTCTGATTTAATTCAGAGTTTACTTGATACTGATCTGTGTTAGTCTCATTTAAGATTCATCCAACCTGTTGAAATGTGAAAGTTTTTGTGAAAAAAAAATTGGGGGAAGGAGCTGGGTCTCTGGCTTTTTGTCTGATTTGGCAGGTGTGGTGGTTTGAATAGGTAAGACCCCTTTAGACTCCTGTGCGTGAATGCTTGGCCCATAGAAATAGTACTGTTAGGAGGTGTGGCCTTATTAGAGTAAGTGTAGCACTGTGAAGGCAGGCCTTAAGGTCTCATAGATGCTCATGTTCTGCCAAGTGTAGCAGTTAATCTCTTCTTGATGCCTGCAGAGTTCAGTATAGAACGCTCAGCTCCTCCAGCACCATGTCTATCTACATATTGCCAAATTTCTCACCATGATGATAATGAACCAAACTTTTCTTTATAAGAGTTACCATGGTCATAGTGTCTCTTCACAGCGTTAAAACCCTAAGACATGGTGGGAAATGAGCATGCAGGGTTTTTACGGCTTGACTGTCATTACTTTTATGAATATCTCTCTTCTTCCGTGCTTCTTACTTCTTTAAGGACTCCAAGGATAGAGAATTACATCTGTGATTAAATTTCTACCTTGCCATGATGCTTTGCGAATGCATTCCAGCTTATGCTTTGTCTTTCTCAGCCTGGGTAATTCCTGTTGATGTGTCTTCATGTTCAATCATTATTTCTCTTTCCCATTTGTCCCACTAGGCATCCTGTCTGCAAATTTCAGTCTTCTTATTTTATTCTTAAGTTTTTTTTTCCCCATTGTCTTCATGGTCTTGTCTTCTAACTTGACAGAAACTCTCCATTTGTATTGATTTTCATGCATACTTTAATTGTGATGGCAATTTTGTTTTAGAATGGAAGATAAAAACACTATGACTTAATCCCAACAGAGAAGACATCTGTTGCTTTTTCTTTTTATGCACACTGATTTTTCATATGTATATTTATATGAATGACTATGAACTGGATCTAGGTCTTTGTGAGCACAATATTAAAAGCTTTACTTAATTTTTTGTAGGCTTCATTGATATTTCTATGTATGCAAGTTGTTGTGTTTGTTGTTTATGTTATATGTAGGTCAAGTTCAGGCTCCTCACTTGACCTTCTTGGAGGATCTTGGTTAGTGAGTGTTGCCTTGTTCCTGCTGGGAGATCTTGTATTTCAGTTCCTGATAAAAACCACTTCCTATAGAAGAAAGGCCTTCTTGCTTGCTGACATTGGATATTCTGCAATAATACAAAGGAGGGTGTTCTTCGTGTAGAATGCAGAGTGGCTTATTGGAGTGGGGTATAGGGTCACATTCAATATCTGTGACATAATAGAGAAGTTCTTTGCTTTGCCTGATCTTGTGAGAAAGCATCATCACCTTTGTCGTCTCAGGGAACAGGCTGCAGGTGGTAACTGTTGTTTGCCAAAAAATAAAAATCTAAATTCTACATCTATTAATGCAGTAAGGTTAATGTAAACAATTTTTATCTAAAATGTTCTGCCTTAAAGTATTTCTATGATTTTTTTTAAAGAGGATAGATCTTGATTGAAATTTTTGCTTTTGTTCCCATTGGCTATTTCAGTTTGTCCATGCTTTTCCATAAAGTCTGTGATACAAAAGGACAAAAGAGAGCTGATGCAGTCAGTGGCCTCTGTCACACAGCAGTATGTCTAAAATGCCTTTGTTGAACATAAACCTAGATATTGCTCTAATTGAATTTCCTAAAGGATATTAAAATAATTAGTTTATGCAAAGAAAGAAAGCATATTCTCAACATTAGATCCACTCAGAGTGCTTTATTCAATCAGATAAAAAGCTTTAAAAGCAAAACTGAAGCTTCCACAAAGAATGACTTTTGTTGTGGTATGCAGGTTCATCTCCAGCCAGTCTACGTCAGCTACCTTTTGTTGATTGCAAAGCCTAAAGACTTTACCACACTGGTCTTTACAACCACATGAGCCAATTTCTTGGAATAAATAGTAATAGGAAGTTGTGTGTTGTTATGATGGATAAAATGTACAAAAAAGTTTCCTAGCGTAACATTACCCAAGGTATACAGGAAGCAAAAATACATTGCAACAACTCAGGATACATGTTATTTCTTCAAAAAAAGGTTCTAGAGATAAGACTCCTGAACTAGCTTAAGGGCCTAGGGAAGGCTCTGGCCTGGCCTCCAGATATCTTTACTACTTAAAGATAGTATAGAGGTTATTTGTGCATTAGCCAGTTTTGCTCCATGTTGTGTGAGCTTGTGAACCTCTGTCTGTCATGGTCATTTAGATTTCTAGCCACCTCCAGTCCTGGTTGCAGGAGCTGGATGAGGCCTGGCCCAACAGATAAACAGCAGGCTATATATCCTTTCTTTGAAAGAACAACCCTAGATGCTTAATATCCCTATGTTCCTTGCAGATCAATGGGTTCAAGGACCTTCATGTTTTCAACACTCAAAGATACAGCGAACTGACTCCTTGAATCACACTTCAATGAGCTTTTAGGCTTCACATATCTCACCGAAGATGGCTTCATTTAAAAACCTAATTATATCACAAGGATTCCCTCTCCAAGAAATACTATCACATTTGAATTTGGGTTCAATATGTGCATCTTGTATTTATGGGTGCAATGTACATATGTGTGCAATGTGCTAGTACATGTGCCTATTGGTACTCATGGATAACAGAGAAATGTTTCTCCAGCTATCTGTCTTTGTCTGTCTTTATCTGACTTCACCACATTTTTTTTTGAGATTTTTGTCACTCAACTTAAAGATATATTTTCCCATTAAGCTAGATGGCCATCGAACTCTACATCTTTCTCTGCATCACACCCCCTCCAATAATGCTGAAGTTACAAACTTGCACAGATATGCTGGCTTATATGGATCCTGAGGATTTTGTGTATGTTTATTAGCTTTTATGTCAGGTTCTCTTACTTGTGGAAATATCTTTCATTCCTCTCAACACATGAATCTTGAGAAGATGCAAAAACTCAGGCTATAGCATGGTCCCAGGAAATTAATACCTGAAATGAATCTACATTCCAGGTAAACTAATGAAGAAGAGAATGTCCCTAATGACATCTCAACTCTCTAACACACATTAAAACCTCAAGAACGTAAATCAGGTCTTTTCTTTCCTCGACCCTATCATGTCTCAGTTATACTAACATTTAGGAGAAAAATGAGGATCCAATGTTTAAATTAAGATAAACAATGGAGACAGTAAAATGACAGAATGGGAAGATACACCCGTTGGGCCTTTATCTTATGACAGGTTCTGTAGAATTCCTTTGCCATGACTGATCTCCACATTTTTAAGATGTTTACATTGTCCAACTCCTAACAATCCAAGGGATACATAAATACCAAACACATGTTTTCAACAAATTTCAAGGCCCTCTATTACTTCAGATTTTAAAGCCTACTTCTTGCCCCCCTCCTTTTTTTTTTTTTAACATTACCTCTTCCAGAAGGACTTCAAACCAACTTCTGTAGCTGCTACAACCTTGAAAGATAAAAACCACACTTTTGAAATTGGTGCTTCTCCTGGCCTGTGGCTAAGAGTAGATTATTAAATGTTAGAGCTGTTTGGATTCAAAACAAACAAGGGTTATAAATTTCTCCAAAGTTTGGCAAAATTGTTTAGGCAATAGTGTTTACTTAATATTAGAGGCATCTCCCACACCTGTGGTACAAAGTCAGATTTTCTTATTTATGGCATCTCCAGAGAGCTGCGCTGTCTGCGCCTTGTACTTCCTCCATTTTTGATATCTTCCTTCCAAACCTGGGTCTATTTAATTCAGGCCTTCCAGCCTCCTGAATGCCTGACTTATGCAATCCCACTGTTGTTCTTATCTCTTAACAGCATATTTTCTGGCTTGATCTTGTTTTACAAGAAAAGTCAACTTCTAACATCTTGCTCTTTTTACTTTCTTCAGTATATCCCCCCTTTGTTAATTTACATGCTACTGCAAGGCCTCTTACTTTTAATTGCTGACTTTTGTATAAAACAATATTATAAACTTTCTTTAAAAAATATCTCACATTGCTAGATGGGTTTAGAAATGACTGTATTCTGTCAACTTTTAAACTACTATTCTTAATTGTTATACTTACAATAATTACCCATACAAGGTCGAAATTCAATTTCAAATTAATGTTCATGTTTAGATATGTTCTAAATTGTTTGGGTCCTACCATATGTTAATGTTCTAAAGTGAATAGGGTTGATTGTTGTCATATATTTATGACCGTAATTAGGGAACAAGTATTTTGTACATATTAATCCTACCTTACTAGGTCTGTGTCCTCATAACAAGAAGCTATGAGGGCAAAGACAGGAGTGGAGAATAGACCACATTGATATCTAGAAAAAGAAGAAATGCCTCCCATCCAAGGAGAATGGCCACAGAAGAAACCACTTTTTTCAACATCTTAACTTCTAACCTTTTAAGGAGGGCATGGTGATTTCCACTGATTACCAACTGGGCAGGATCTAGACTAACTCTGAAGGCAATCCTTTGGCCACTGTAGTGAGAAGTCTTCTTGGTTATTTTAATTGGGATGGAAAGCTCCACCCTGGCTGATGAACTGAGTGGGAGGGAGAAAGTGAACCAAGCACCCGTGCTTTTCCCTCATTCGGCGTCTGAATCTTAGAGGCAGTTTACTCATCTTCTCCACGGTCCTGCACCGTAGACAGGCTACAACAGAAAAGACTCTTAAAATGTGACTCAAAATAAAATTGGCTTTCCTTTTCTTTGGTTACTTTATCCTAGAAACAGTATAAACAATTAACACAAGGCAAAAAAAAATTAACCTCTGTTAAGCACTCACTCTAGGATGTATGAACTTCCAAATGGCTTCCAAATAATAAAATTACAGATTTTGTTATTTAATTTTTAAAAAGAGGTCATTTGCAGCAAGGCTATAATTGTGTACTGCTTTGCCTGGATGTATAGTAAATCATCACAAAGAATAATGATCTTGATTCAAATGTTATCAATATCTTTTGAATCTATTTTTAGATGGAAGGTATGGTTAATTACTTATGTCTTTAAATATTGGATAAGTTCTTATTGTTGATTGAAGATGAGCCCCAGATACTAAGTTTAAAATACTAGGCAACTGCAGCACTTGTACAATAAACTATAAAATGAGAAACATTATCTTTGCTTTCTTTACATGTAATTGTTGTTGACATATGATATTATAAATCTCTTTTTTGGTTCATCCACCATAATTCTTGAAAACAATGGGCATACTTATTTGTTTCTCTGATACCTAGTATGACTCACATGTGATATCAGCATTTACTGTATATAATATTATGTGTGTGTGTATATTTGCTAAGACAAAATGATTTTTTAAATGATGTTATATAGGTCAACATACTTTTACATATATTTTTAAAAGTTTACTTCCTGATGTGGAGAATATATTACATGACAATTATACAAGTTTTTGTTTTAAAATTCCAGGGTCTTTACCCAAAATATTTTTATTTTAAAAATAGACTTTCGATTAACTGAAAGGTTGGGGCTTATGGAATAAAATTCATATCTGTTTATTAGAAAATAGTCCAAAGCTGACAAATCATGATAACATAGTTGATTTTAAAAGTACCTTTTTATGAACATAAGTAGAGAATTTACATGACTAGACTCTTTTCAGTCACCTTAGAACTGGACCAGCAAATATGCTAGGCATCCTGTTCTCCAGCAAAATATCCTGGGATGCCAACTGAATGCAAGTGGTCATCTGCATTATGGCTCATCCACTAAGGTCTGCTGTTTCTCAGTACACTAAATTGAAGAGTGAGTCATATGGAGATCAATGCTGTTAAACTCCAGCAAGGCTACTTGGACTAAAACACATTTCATTTCCTCATTAGCCATGGAGCCAGAGACAGTAGGCGGGGAGTTTCCATCTGAAATTACATGCAGATGGAGCCTCCGAAAGAGCACAGAATCAAATGGATTTTATCAAAACTACCTTTAAAAATGCATGTTGTTTCCTCTCACTTATTCAATAATTTATTACTTGCAGCCTGCTTTCCTTTTCCCAATGACACTTCCATTTTGGTTTTCCTTTTCATTTTTGCCAGCTCTGGGAATTGTATTTTAAAAGAATTTTTGATAGTTTTGAGGTAATTTTATCTTTGTTTTTTTTTTTTTTTAAAAAATTACAATGAGTTAGTTTACTTAAGTTTTTAATCAGAGCTATATAGCTTTATTCACATTTTTCATGCTTTCCAACAGTAACCATGTAGCATTAAAGGTGTTCCTATATGTCCCTGATCTTAGAGACTTTGTTCACCTACTCCATACTGTGTAATGCAAATATAAGTTGAAGCTCAGAATTTGAAAAATTAATAGTAACTACAAAGAAAACTAGTTATATGAATTTTATTTGTTTTAAGTTAGTATATTGTAAATACCATTTCAACATCAGTAATATATCAGTGTATCAGTATATAAATTAACAGTATGCTTATCTTACATCCTTAATAAAATGTGTTTGAAATCTGAGATGTAGTTTAGAGATGTAGCCCATATAAAGTGGGAGAAGGCTCATTTATATGTGTGAGAGCCATGTGTGAAGAGTGGCTGCCTTGGATGACAACAGGGTCTCTCTGATCTAAGTCCATGATTCTATCAATCCTCAGATTTCAAAGTTGCATTTCAACATGGTCAGGGTTTTTAATCTTTAGAAAACTTCACTTCAGCCATCACTATCGCTACCCCCTTTAAAATGTACTTTTTTATTGAATCTCAGAATATCTGCAGATTGTATCAGACATGGTACGATTATGATCAGTTCTCACAGAGTGATTAGCATTTGAATTAAATCACATGAAGGTAGCCACCAACAATGACCCATTTTAACAGTTTCTGAACTAAGAACTGTTAATTGCTGGCTGTGGACCACAAGCTAGAAAACTTTCTTTTCATAGTCCAAACAGAACAATGCAATGTAGCCACATTGAAATAAGATAGATTAAATGGGGTGCGATATTCTTAGAACATGGGCTGCTACTGAAATTAAACATGATCACAAACAAGCCATGTGTAAATATATAGACACATGATTATAACATATATACAAAAATAGAAATGTTTCAAATATCACCAAGTCTAACCAGGAGTCAATGGATAGAATTCAGGTATTTAAGTTAATTAAGAAAATATGGCCACAGGTTGAAGAAATCTACAAAACATTTAAGATTTTTTGAGAAACAATGTCCAAATGAAGTAGACATTAATATCTCATTAGTTGATTCATGCTGATCTAAGTTTCTACCTTATGAAACATGGGTAGAAAATATAAGTGTTTCCACTTCTAATTCATAAAGTGGCAGAAAATGATCTTATGCAAAACATAAAATTGTTCATTTATTTAAAATAATAAAAGTGACTATAATTTATTCTTAATACTTTCATTATTAAAATGAATGAAGCATATTTAATGATTGATGTTAGTTAATCAGTTAGTTAGTTAGTAGTTAGAAAACACTACCTATATAGAATCCTCATTATGTTTTTTATAATATTTAATGAACAATCAAAAACAACAAGAACAAACTCCTGTTGCCTCCCCCCTCCCCATGCCTGCCACCCCACCCTCTCCTACTTATCAGCCCTGTAATTCCCCTACAATGGGGCACAGAACCTTCACAGGGCCAAGGGCCTCTCCTCCCATTGATGACCAACTTGGCCATCCTCTACTATACACGTGCTGCCAGAACAATCAGTCCCACCATGTATAGTCCTTGGTTGGTGGTTTAGTCCCTGGGAGCTCTGAGGGCCCCTCATTATGTTTTTATTCCTTGCAAATGTTTTCATTTTTTTCTCATGGGGCTTTCAGGCACTATATTTATACACTTGAATTTCTTAGGTATTGATTAAAATAAACCAACTACATGACTGATTTTTCCCCCTGAATTCTGTGGTATTTCTTTTTCTTCTAGCTCACTTTGTAATTATAAAGGAATGAGCTGGTTAGATATTCAGATTAGCCTGAAAGATATGGAGGCTGGACTCTGTCCTCAAAACCAACGGCTTGTAAAATCACCAGTGGAAAGCAGGAGACATTGATCACTGACAAAAATACTGAGAAGTAAGTGGGTGTGGTGGCTTGCCCTTAACCACAGCATTCAGGAGGCAGACACTGGTGAACCTGGGTGAGTTTAAGACCAGCCTAGCCTACACAGAGCTTTCTTAGAGAACCAATGCTACATTGAGAAAGCGTGTCTCAAAAAACAAACAAAAATCTGATTTGTATCACATGGGATCATGACATACAGATACAAGAAATCAAGGGGCCTCTGAACAAGCATGTAGAATTGTCTCCCTCTCTTAAGACTTGCTCCAGTTAGATTTGTCAATAAGTTACACTGTCAATATGCATGTCTCAGAAATGGAACTATTACCTAGGATGTTTTAGCCCTGGCTTACTGATTAGGGAACACTTTCTTGTTTGATGTTTGAAAGTTTCTCTAGGCTCAAACTTCAGGTAGCTAATGTTATAATAGTTCCCAGGAGAATCCTTTGTTATATAGCCTGTGGGGTTGGAAAGCTATGAGACTAGGAAAGCCAGTCTAGAGAAAGAGTGAGGCCAAGATGTGTCCAAACCCGAAAATCTCATCGTGACACAGGCGGCGGCAGTAGGACTGTCTTCCTCCTTTTTCTTGGTCGGCATGTCCCAGTGTACACAGATAGCATGACCTCCGCCTCCACTACCCTAGAGACAGTCATGAAGGCTGGTGGCTAAATTACATGTTTAATTTCCTCTTTCCCAACAAGGACATGTCCAACAAGCAACTGAAACTGTTCTTTGTGCAAATGAGGCATTCCCAGCACCTCAGCCGAGCCGATGCTGTACATTCACCCTAGAAATCCCCACCTGCTCCTCAGTGTACATAATACTTGTTCATTCTTTCCAGTCTGCCCTGGTGTGCAATGGTGCCTAAACACTCCAAAGATAAAGCAGACTTGGCCAGAAACAGCCCCGCTGAATAGTCTAAGAAACTCATAACTGCAGCATTCATCAAATTCTATACAGGAAGTTTGGCACCTCCAAACAGTTCAGAGTTTATAGATGTTTCAAATTCCTCTCCTTTTGCAAGCTTGTAAAAATAAAATCAGCTTGTATAGTAGAAACAGGCAAGTACTGGCTGCCATTGTCTTTTTGAAATTAATTAAATCTGGGTTTTGACAATTTTTGGACATATAGTATATAGGGCATTCTAATAATTCTCGTGTCCCACCCTTACTTACTTTCCCCCTGACCCCTGTCAGCACCCTTGAGTTCCTTCCTCCTTTTCATGTCTTTGCTTTGGTTTTGTCAGTCAGCATCATCTCTGAGACCCTGGATTTGGAGCTGTCCATGGAAGTTAGTGGGCTCCCCAGTTCATTCACTGTGATGACAATGACTCCTCTTCTCCTATATTTAACCAGTAATCAGTACTTCAGCAGGAGGGGTGGGGTCTAGTGAGCTTCTCTCCCATTTATGACTGATGCCTGACAAAGCCATCTTTGTGATGACTGAGTCCAGATAACGTGGGTGGCTGTGAGGTCATGTTTGTAGTTAGCTATGACATTCCCAGAAGATGGGATTTCTCAACTGTGTTCTATCTTCCAGCTCCTGCATTTTTCTGTCTGTTCTTGCAAAGTGTTACCATAGCCTTAGAGGGGATGAAATAATCTGCTTGTTTAAGGCTGAGCCATTGACTGTCACTTATTCTCAACACTTTAACACCCAGAGTGTGAACAACCATGAATGCTGTTCACACATAACTGCTGTTTAATAAAGAGAGGCCTCTCTCATGATGACTGAGAGAACCATTTGTTTGGAGGATAAACAGAGATTGAGAAAACAGTTCCACAGTATGTTCTGTGCACATTTCACTATTGGCTTTCTTAAGAAACAGTCCTATGCATCCCAAGTTTGCTTATAATGAATTCACAGGATGACCTTGAACTTGTTATTCTCTTGTTCTCCTCCAGTATGCTAAGCTTCTAGGTGTGTGCCAACCATTCTTGGTTTAAGCAGTACCATGTGTGTTAGGCAAGGACATTACTAAATGCAGCTCTTCATGTCTCTGTTTTAGGGAGAAGAATCCTGAGAGGCAGCTCTCTCTCACTCAGGAGTACTGCTGGTTTCTAAGATGGTGAAAGAAGTCATGGCTGTTGAAGATGACTTTTACTCACACCAACTTGGAGTGTGAATTTTACTCTTACTGTGTTTGTTTAGTCACTGTTGTAATGACTGAACCTTTTACAACGCACTGATTTTTCTGTCTGTGTTTTGAGTCAGGATCTCTCTGTGGCCCTGGGTGTCCTGGAGCTCCTACCATAGACCAGGTTGGCCCAAACCTCACAATTCTATCTCTGCTTCTCAAGTCCTGGTATTAAAGTCATGAGCCACCATGACCAACTCATATCTTTTTTTTTATTTTCCCAAACAGATTGCACTGATTTTTGTTACAGTGTCTCAAAGAATATTTTTGTTCACAAGTCTTTAACTTTCTAGTTATTTATTGGTATATAATGACAGCCTTGAATGATATTACTTGTTCAAAATGTGATTGTACCTTTGCAGCATGTCAAATTGTTTTTAAAAATATGGAAATACTAATTTGTAATCCCTCTAATTCTAACAAAGTTACAAAGTTACCTTAACATTTTCCAAATCATCTTTTGTTTTGAAGGTGATAGCAGAGAAAACCAAATCAAACTTTCTGACATTACAGGACAAACT